>APFE031657788.1:12710-72523 GCA_000404065.3 Pinus taeda | reverse complement strand
CAGCATCCAGTCACTCATCTGAAGATGTGAATTGTGATGGTGTGCAAGAAAATATGAGTGATTTTGAATAATTGTTTAAGACAGATTATATAACTGATGTATGCATCATATCTTCAAATAAAATTAATTTTTTCCATATGTTGTTAAATGAGAAGTTATGAAGCATTTTTATGTTGTTGGATTATGTCTTAAGTATGATAAATTTTATTGTTTAAATATCTACAATGCAATATCAAATTAGATATATAATGTCTGTTTTATTCAGTATACAAATAAAGACTTTTGATTTCATTGAGTGATATACTTTGTTCATAATGTCATGGTTTTTTAATTTTATAGTTGAAAAAGTTTCAATTTCTTTTGTATCTAGCATGGTGTGGTTGAAAACATGTTAAATTTATACTTAGGAAAAAAAAATGATATTCTACCAGAAACATTAATGTGTTTTTTCCTTAAAAATTAACTTTGTTTGAGACATAAAAAATTGGTTTTATTAGCATTTTTTAAAAAGCTTGAAAATTGACCCTAAAAAAAAAAACGTTATTCTAGTAGCATCACTTTCGTTTTGAAGCTATATTTTTCATGAAAATTTCGTTGTAAATTTCGTAGTCACCGCCATTTTTAAAACACGTTCAAAATTGGCACCTAAAAAAAAAACATCGTTCCAGTATACACACTTTTCGTTTTTAGCACTGTTTTTGATGTTTTTTGGGGGTTTTTGGGCCAGAGTTCCCGTTTTGAGTTTATAGTTCCTGTTTCAAAGTTTACATTGTTGGATTTTGATTTCATTACTTATCAACATATTCGAAGACGACTTAATACATTAACCGATGCATTAGCTAATAATGTTTTGGACAGGCATTTGTATAACACGTGAATCAACATAATAAAAGAAGCATAAAGTACAATAAGACCATAAAACATATGTATATATATATATGTGTGTCCAGAATGTTTGCACCCCGTGCATCATCAAAAAATAATACATGTTTGTCTGAATACATCCGTAGACAACAAGTCTCTCAAACAATATGCATGAAAAGAAAGGCCTAGATGTCTAGTCTCTGTGGTGCTCATGGTAGCACGTCACCGCCCGCACTAGATGACTCAAGAGACGGTGGATGCAAGTTGGCACCCCTACTATGTGCCTTTGGTAAGCTAGTGGGACATCCGCTAGCCGACCATAATCTGGGATCCCTCGAGTGATAGCCTCGAGGTTCTGGATAAGCTCCCCTCTGTCACTTCCCTCCTCCTGAGGATCTGCTCCTACTATTGCTACTACTGGATGTCTCCTCGCAACAGAAGACAAGCTAGCTGGACGCTCTGGGCCGACATCTGCACGTGCATATAAAAGTCATTAGGACAAGCATGTACTAACAAAAACATCATAAAAATACAAAATCAAAAAACTGAGGACGTACCAATCTCCTCGTCCCAGTCCTCTCCCTCCGGTAAGGGAAGGTTAGGGTCTCCAGTGAAGTCTGTCCCCGCATACGGCCAGTTGTCCACCATGATCAATTGGCGGTGAATCCACCCGAAGAACTTTGGTCTGAAGGACATCTGCTGGCCGCCACCACCCCTCAGTATCAGTGCCGCCCATCGAGCCATCCTCGGCTCTCGAGGTGCTAGGTCTACCACAAAGGCCCCTTGGCCCTGGAAGCTTGACACATGTTCCAAAAAGAACGTCACCAAGATGGAACCATACCCGAACTATTGCAGCTTGTCCCGCTTGGCCTTTATCAGCTGCCTCTTCATATTGGTCGTCAAAGCTGACACCCAATTGAATATCGTCGGGATAAGGCACTCTATCGCTAATAATAGGTGGTTCTTCGTAGCTTCGTGGGGCGCTTGTGCCCCCGCAGCTCGTGTAAGAGTGAAAAGTAAGGCTCTCAGTGTCAGATCCTGAACGGTGGAGATGTCCACCTTCAAACTGCCCTGCCCATATCTTGCCTCCGGGAAAATACGAGCCTTTACATCATCCATCTTCTCCCCAGATGGCCTGCTCCCAGTCAACCGAGGCACCGCCCTCATCGCGACAATCCTGTCAAGAAGTAGACATCCGATACATCCAACTCCAGTACCTGATCTCTTATCCGGAACACCTGTTCCTCTACGTACCATAAGTCAATCAAGTACTGTAGGAGCTCTGGCTTAGCCCGCAAATAGGATAGCATGAAGAATTTCTTGAGCCCACATGCTCTCAGAGTTTCCAAGCAATCCTCGTCAGCTAGGGCTAATATGTCCGCTTGGTCATGTTCCCGTTCCTTCCATATCATCACCATTTTTGTGGATTGCCCTGCACAAACAAGTCAAAATGATGCATTAGAATCTCATGAAACTTGAAATTGCAGCTAAATTGGTTTTAAATTTGTTAAAATTGGCCTAAAAATGCACATGGCCGTTGGCACGACTGTTTCTAAAATAGTCGCACCGATGGGCGCGCACCCTATGGGAAATTTGCCCCATTGGCGCGGGTCCGTGCCTGAAACCTGCGCCAATGGGCGAAACCCCTAATTTTGAAATTCCCCCCATAGAAAATGAAAATCCAATTAAAAAAAAATTTCAAACGGATGAAAATGAAGCTAAGGACAAGACCACTTACCTGGCACTTGTAGGTTTTAACCTCGTACATAAATTACCTGCATACGAATTCTAAATCACAGGGAAAATAAAAATGCGAGAGCATAACACATAAAACACATATACACAGAGATTTCCCATTGGATCTCAAAACTGAGACTACCAGCTTGATTTTTCATTATGTTCCTTTCAATGTTACAATACATATTTATACATGTCGAAGCATCCAATACCATGGACCGAAAAACCATCACGTCCAATACCATGGACCAAAAAACCATCGATCCAATACCATGGAATGAAAACCATCGCGTCCAAAAAACATGTGCGAAAATCATGCACAAAACCATAGGTGGTTCCACCCACCCTAACATAGGGTCCAAAAAACCAAAATTTTCCGGGGCGCTGCCCCGGACCCCATAAAGTGGGGTTACGGGTACCCCTCAAACCCCCTGTTAACTATGTGGAAAGAATATAACAAAACCCAATAGCACTGACGGCGCTCAAAATGGTCCACTGGATTGGTTGCAATCGCCAACTGAAGGTCGCACTCCAGAAAGCCCTAATGTTGCTCTCAAAAGGTAAAAAGTGAAAACTAATTTTTATTTTACTATTTTCACCTTTTTATAGCTTTTTGACCCTAATTAAGCTTTAAAAAGTCATTTTATGAATAGTTTCATGGATATTTATGTCAAAAATGGGTTTTACGCCGATTGTTTGTGTAGCGACAGGTATTTATGGAGCTTTCATGGTGAAACGAGTTGTATTTTATACTTTTTCGGACTCGGTAAATACAGGAAAAAGTCACTTTGGATTCATCTTTTGCTCTTTTCTGACTCTCTAAACCTCAGAAGAATGCCGAGTTTGTCCTCTCGACTCGTTAAATGGATATGAGAGGCAGTCTTCTTTAAACCCTTTTCCGATCGTTTAAAAATGAAAAGATTGTCGGACCCTTGTCATTTCTGGTTCGTTAACGGTCATGAAACGGCGTGGTTTTGATCGCTTTTTTACTTTTTCAGATCAGAGTCACTACTTATGAAAAGTAATCCTCAATCGTAATGATCAGGCAGTTCTTTCGAGCATGGTTTTATACTTTTTCGGGCTCGAGAGACACAACTTTACGAAAAAGGATACCCCTGGAGTTTCCTTTTTGCTGTCTTTTCAAACTCTCTAAATATGAAAAGACACCGAGTTCTTCCTTTGTCAAGGTCGTTAAAACTTCATGACATCGGATTCCGTCGTGATGATGCCTCCCAAGCATATGTTATCCCCGTCAAGCTTGCCATCCAAAAATAACCGGGGTACTCGCCAGAAATGGTGGGGGAATAAAGGAACCATAATCATCATCGTGTCGGCAGTATGTCGCTCTTGAACATGGCACTCGTCTACATTCGTGTCTAGGTGGGTACATCTCATCTTGTTTCACACTTGCTTCCGTGGGTTTGGGTTATCTTGTTTGACCATTCATCTTCTCATCACCTTGTCACCATGACCCCTGATCATTTGATGTCAAATACTGCCAAGTCCGTTGTCGTGCCGCCGATATGTTCAAGAGAAGTCGACCTCTGCAGAATACTCGACCTCCCTCTAATACTTCACACAAAACATTTATCCTTCTCTGTCTCATGTCGATGATGTGGGAAACATTATGGCCCACATTAGATCAAGGTCACTTCCTGTCGACTTCAGCTCATTATCCAGGAAGTTGACTTAGAGACTCCCCTCAGGTACCTTGGAGCCTGCATGCATCAATGGCAGGTTCTTCGTGTTCGACGCAAGGTTTTCATCATTGGCCTCCGATCGGATGATTCTACGAGTGTTCGACACCGGCTCACTAATTCGCACGCCGTGGATTGTACCTGTAGTAACTTGGGGACCATTGTCATTATTGTTGGTACCTCTCACGTCTGTTAACAGTTTGCATCATTGACTGGTAATCAGACGATGTTCTTGCATGTTCGACTTCGACTCCTATATTCACATGCTTGAACTTGTACTTTGTTCGGGTCGAGTTGGAGCGCAAGACCTTGGATTTTGTATGTTGGGATCCAGGATGCATTTTGTGGATTATTATAATCACTACATGACTCATTCACTGGATGGCTGCAACCATGCCTGAGTCCATTCATTTATCCTCATCGGATGGCTACATCCATACCTTGGATCTAGATTTTTATGTACTCTGTTATGGATGGCTGTGCCCATACCATGTATATCATGTATTTGAGATATCAGCTGTACTTCGTGCAGGTTCTTCGGCAGTCGTGTTTTCAGTCGACCATGTTCTTCTAAAGCATTTCACCCCTCTCTCTCTCGGGCTTCATGCTTTAGGGGGCGTCTGTTACACAATATTTTGTCACCATCCCTGTTATCCCTTCTCCCGTACATTGGAGGACCTATTCTGGGACTTGTGAGAAGTGACATAACCTGAAAAACACCTACTTTGTATCCCTTAAATTATGTACTCTATATGCCCCGAAGACACCTTCTACAAAATACCCAAAAATGTAGCCCTTTCTCAATTGGCGCTGTTCCACAGTGTATTTCTCGCGCCAATGTGGTAAATCCTTCAAAGAGGGCGCACCAGCTGGCACTCTGTCTCAGAGTCGCACTAGCGCCAACCCAGTTGGGTAAAGTTTTTAACCATCAAACTTCCGAAGGTTCCTTCCACCTTATACATAAACTAATTTCAGTTTGAATTGGTTCAGTTGGGCTTCATATCTCCCAAGGAGGGAAGTAGTTCTACACCTCTCATGGAAGCTTCCTAATGATAAGGAAAATCCCATGAATCAAGTGGATGGTCTTATCTACTCCTCCTATCTCTATATAAGGTTGTTCCTTCCCCTTTGACAAGCTAGTTGGTAATTCTTGGTTAGTAATTCTACTTTTCAAAACTCCCAAAGTCTGAGGATTGCTAAGCTCATCTTGCAAGAGGTCTTGTGTATCCCTATGAGGCCAAATCTTTAAGGAGGAGATCCATGTCCAAGTGATCAAGTAGAGAGAGGCTTCTTCCCATCCCCTACAAGCTTTGCAAGGCATGTGTTGCTGATTCACCCAGCCAAAGGAGGATTTGACGTCAGAACTTGGTTGTATTCTCTTTTGTTTTATCAATAATAATAGACGACTATCATTATGGTTCCACTCATGTGTATTTATTATGATGTTTGAGTTGTATCCTTTCTGACCGATACATAGTTGCATTTCCCGGATTTTATGCTTGTATTTGTCTTGTTCTTTGCATGTGCAGGTGTCTATTCACGAAGATCGTGAGGATTGTGACCGGCTGAAGCAAAAGAACGGAAGCGACGACCCTTCTATGAATATAACCTTTGAATTCGAGGTAGGCTCTCATCATTGGCCTTTATTTTGCAATTAGGAACCTACGTGTTAGCTTTGTTTGATTGTTTCTAGACCTCAGTTAGGCTAGTGGGATCGCCTTTGTCCGTAGAGGGGATTTACCTACACAACACTAATCAATGGACACAATTCATCCTTTATTCAAAAAACATATGACACGAAATAATGAAGAGACAAGAGCTCCCATGACATAAACATAGTAATAGAAAAAGAGTAAATTAAAATCCAAAGGGCCTTGGACAACCATCACATCAACATAGACGATCTTTCCTCCGAAAGTAATAGGAAACTTAGGAAGGATCCCTAATGATTGAATGGTTCCTCTGTTAAAAGACAACATATTCTGGGTAACAGGCATAAGTTGTGGAAAACCTAAATATTTCCGAGCAGTTGAGGACAAAATACTAACAGGTGCACCTTCATCTATGATTATGCTAGGTGTTGGGTCATGAATACGACCACTTTGTAACACTTATTTCATCCATTTTTACTCTTCTCTATTATATCATTCATTATAATTTATCATTTAAATCCATTTTATAAATGATTTATTTTCTTATGGATGAATATTATTTATCTTCCTTTATTGCTAATAAATTGATGATTATCCATGATTTTATCTATGATAGTTTTAATAAATTGGTTGTAATATTATTCACCATTTTTAGCCTCCAAGGTAATTTCCAGATTGAATATTTGATCATTAAAAGTGCCAACTCAGAAATTCGCTGGAATAAAGAGTGACAGTTTTGCGGTTCAGATTATGATCAAATGAAGACGAATTTAGAAAATCTGGAACATGGGTTTTGTCCAGAACGGATCAAATTAACTTTTAAGAAGAACGATTTGCCCAAATTAAGCTTGTATTGAGAGAAATGCAGGGTTCTTTGACCACGATTTTCTCAGATTCGTTGTGTGGGCGTTTTCCAAATCTCAGTTGCAAAGCCAAATTCGCCTTGCTCTTGTTGAAATATGGATGGAAATATATCTTCTTGTTGATCAATTGGTTGGAAACAATCTAATTTTGTATTAGAAATCATGTTGTAATTATCTCTGTTGTAACTTCTCTCTGATCTCTCTCTATTTAAATGAAAACAGAGATCAGAGATGGGGAGGGATTCGAATGATGGAATTGAGGATGAATTAGAGATTCAGAATTGAGGATGGAAGAGAGAATGGATAATGGCTAAGAGATGGAGAGATTTCTTGTTGTAATCCACTGTAACTCTGCTTTGATATTTTAATATAAATCTGGTTTCCATTCCATCTTTGATCCTAAAGTAACCCAGCAGCATCCGCTGGCGGCTAAGGGCCCAGCCTCTGGTGGATTGTGCTGCTACTGTATATTATCTCTTTGGTTTATGTGTGGTTTTCATTATCAACTTTATTTGGTAATCTGGTATGTTCTATTATTTTACATCATGGTTCTTTTATATCTGATTTATGTTCAATTGAATAATATCGTTCTCTATGACAGGAATGTCGTATTGATTTATCTTGACTTGGTAACGCATTGTTGTTCTTTTAATCATTGATATAACATTGCTGGTCCTTACAGAATGTATTGTTGTTCAATTACAGCATATCCATGTTGTAACACTCTTTAATTGGTATTACTGAATTCATCGTAGAGACTATATTTCCTTGCGATTGCTAAATCTATAAACGTTGCTGTTCCATTCCAAAATACAGTCGTATTTTTTTATAACTAAGACTGATAATCGGATTACCAAGATCAGATTACTATTAAGATGTGCCATGTGTTAAGTCATTGTGTATTTATATTTGAATTTCCAACGTCGTTTCATATTCTATCTCATTAATCAATGCTGTTCTATTTTCGTGTGTTGTCCGATTTATTCTTAGAGTAAAGATTGCTATTAATTTGTCTTTGCTGTTGTTCATTTCCATTAATTAGAGTTTTCTATTTAGATTCCTTTAATTACAGTTTGTTTCCCATTTACCTTGTTCATTTCTGTTGATTAATTGCAATAGTTTGCTTTTAAAGAGTTTTCCTAGTTTACTTTCCATAATAGCTTTAGTTCAATTTCGATTTCCTTTTAATTACTTTAAAGCAGGACTGTCAATTGTAGAGAACATTGGTTATTGCTTCCTCATTCCTAGATTGATTGTCTTGTTCCAGTTTGATTTCAATTGTATCAATATCGAGAGGAATGAGTTATTGCTACTATATCCTAGATTGATGGTTGTTTGAGTGAATGAATTAGTTTAGAACATTTCAGTTTCTTGTTGTTCCAATTAGATTTTGTTTCTAGCTTTCATTTACTTTTCAATTTTAAGTAGTATACTGCAAAACATTACTCTTGAGTAAATAGCCGCCTCAGACTCAGTACACTCTTGAAATAAAAAGTCATCCCTGGGTTGACAATTAATGTGAGGTAATTAGGAGTTAAAAAGACACCTTTTTATCGCTCCACATTTTGGCGCCGTTGCCAGGGAGAGTGTAGCCATTTCTAAGGAGTAGTGTGCATCTGATGAGTACCTTCTAGGAGAGAATTGGGTATTAAAAACGGAAGGTAAGAACCTATGTACGGAGCATGTAAAAGCCCTGCTCCCCCGCCCGCTTTTCAGCAGGACTATTAAAGAACTTAGAGTAGAAATAGATGTTTGAATTTCTGTGTGGATGACTAAAAAAAAATTTGAAAAATGAATCATATGATTTAACTCCTATGGTGATGTAAGCACCACCCATTTCACTAACTAATTGATAGGAACATTTGAAGAAGGAGCTTCGAAGAAATAGATGAAGAACATCTTCTATTATGGTAAACATTTCTACTTTTGAATTTCCTGCTCAACTAATTCCACACCCTCACCACAATAAACCAGTACAACATGCTTACAATGTTGAACTGAAAAATTTACCCACCCTTCCCACCCATTCTATCTCACATGCGCCATTAGAGAAAACTTACAATGAGATTCAGAATGTTTCAAATTCAAAAATTGTAGAAGCTATGGAAGAAAATGAGGTTTCTTTTAGGTTGCACCAAAAAACCATTTTAAAAGCTCAAGAACTTCATGGTATGATGGGAAATCAAGAAAATAATGGATATATTGAAGATTGATTTCACTCCATCATGTGTTTGCATCATCACTCCATACTTCAACAATTTTTGATACCATCTTTTCAAGGGAAGTTGGCTTCTCATATCCTAATTTTTCAAATTTGGGTATGTGCATACGTAAAGCCTTATTTTACAAATGGTTCCACTGGAAATAATCTTATACATAAACATATTCGAGTCTCAAAGAAGAGTAGGATAGTGGAGAAAATAAAATAAATAAACAAATAAAACAAACACATCTTTTTTTATTTTTATTTTTGTAAAGCTAGTTGTTTTTTGTTGCAACATGCTATGGAAATCAACATCGGTGATAACTTTTTTAATTCACTTGTGTATGTAGATAAATTACAATGGAAATAATAGTTATAAAAACACTTATATTCATTTTTATCACCAATTTGAAAAAATGCTTGAATATCATTTTTTTTTTGGCTTGCGGGCTTGATGAAATTTCTGAAAAACAGTCGGGACAGTCATGTTTTGAGGAACCAAAAATGAATATTTTTAAAACCTATTCCTATCCTAAGTATCCCTTGATGTCTACTTTCCAACCAAATTTCAATCACTCAATTTGGATTTGAAACGAAAAATTTCGAACGAAAACATTGATAGGGTGTCTAGCGGGCAGCTTAGGAACAGAGTTGGGACAATCAGTTTTCAGAGGCCTAAATAAACGAATTTTTAAAACATGTTTCTACGGTAGATTTCCCTATGACTCTAGTTTAAAATTAAATTCGAATCACTCATGTTTGATATCGTATGGGGAATTTATGATCAAAATACTGACTATCTATCGTAAATCAGCACCCTTAAAACTGTGTTTTTTTTATTGTTCCTTATAGTATTTTACCTATCAATTCTTCTTGTGTTCAAAACTTGTTTCTATTAGAGATAAATAAATGAATTTACTTTCATTTACAATTTGAATCATTCGAATCCGACATCAAAGGAAAAATATATGCTTGAAGTATCAACTGTTGGTCTAAGATGGGTAATCAAAAATGACTCTGTTATGCAGGTTGTTCTAACTAATATTGAAATATTATATCATTGAATTTTTAAAACCTATTGCTACTAGAGATAAAAATTTAAATTATATCTCATTTTGCTTTGGAATCACTCAATTTGGACGAAAAACAAAGAAGTTGTGATCAAAACACTACAGGTTAGCATGATTGGCCACTGCTCTCCCGCAAGTGACAAATAAATTTTACTTTGTTATTTTCTCCGTGGATTTGTTTTACAGAGTAACTACTTGTTAGTTTTTTGCATAATTCTTGGATTAGGGGAGCCGTACACCTCTCTTTCTCCATGATTTAATGTTTTATTGCAGGTAGACACTTGTTTTTTGCAGGTCCTAGGAGAAAAAGAATGTCAATTTATGGACGAGTGATTCTTGAAAGAAATTTTAAATGAAACAAAGGAATTTCATCCAACTCATTACCCAACGGATTCATAATAGAAGAAATGAAGAATTGATTTTCATTTGAAGATTCATGTCTTGTCTTTGCTGCCAAAACATTTTTCGAATAGATCATTTTTTTGACATAACATCATAGCTGTTGTAACTTAATTTATTTATTTACATACTATTTTTTGTTGTTTCTTTTCTAATTTCTTTTATATTTTGTGTTTCAGGTGTAGCTTCATTTAAAGTGTAACTCATCCTCAGCATCAATGCCGTGAACAGCTAATTTGTTTTTTTTGCATGCTTACATTTTATGATTGTCCATTTTGTTGTTCCTTTTTCACATTTCACTGTTCCTTTTCGAAATGGAACAGTTGTTGTTCATTTTCGAATGGAACAACGCTTCTGCATTTTCACATTTTGCTGTTCCTTTTCAAATGGAACAACGCTTCTGCATTTTCACGTTTTTTTGTTCCTTTTCGAGATGGAACAACACTTCTGCACTTTCACGTTTTGCTGTTCCTTTTTGAAATGGAACAACGCTTCTGCACTTTCACGTTTTGCTGTTCCTTTTTGAAATGGAACATCGCTTCTGCATTTTCACGTTTTGCTGTTCCTTTTCGAGATGGAACAACACTTCCGCACTTTCATGTTTTGCTGTTTCTTTTTGAATGGAACAGTACTTTTGCACTTCACATTTTGTTGTTCCTTTTCGAATGGAACAATTCTTCTGCACTTTCATATTTTGCTGTTCCATTTCAAATGGAACAACACTTCTTCATTTTCACATTTTGTTGTTCCTTTTCGAAATGGAACAACTGTTGTTCCTTTTTGAATGGAACAGTACTTATGCACTTTCACGTTTTGTTGTTCCTTTCCAAATGGAACATCACTTCTGCACTTTCACGTTTTGTTGTTCATTTTCGAATGAAATAGCACTTCTGCACTTTCACATTTTTTTGTTCCTTTCCAAATGGAACAACACTTCTGCACTTTCACGATTTGTTGTTCCTTTCCGAATGGAACAACACTTCTGCACTTTCACGTTTGTTGTTCCTTTTTAAAAAGCAACATCAATTTTTCACTTTGTTGTTTCTTTTCAAAAAAGAAAAAGAAAAAAAAGGAACAACACCTTCACATTATTGTTGTTCCGTTTCAAAACATCATTTTCGCATTTCTTGTTGTTTCTCTTAGAGAACAACACCTTTTCACATGCATTTTTTTTTGTTCCCTACGGTAAACAACACCTTTTTGTGTGTATTTTTTCTTTTTTTGTATGCATTTTCTTTGTTGTTCCCTACACAGAACACCACTTTCTTTTTGAGTGTTTTTGTTGTTCCTTAAAAAAAAAAAGCAACACTTTGGGAATATTTTAGAGAGCAACCCTTCCTTTCTCTTGTGGGATTATTCCTATTTCATCTCAACCACATTTTACTGATTCATTTTCGTGGCATGAAGTACACTATTTTTAGGAGGACAAGAATTATGGATTTTATTGAAGCGAGTTAATATCATTCACGTTATGATCTTTAACATGACAACTCATTGATGATAGTTTATTTTCAAAAGGACACAATTATTTATATATTACTTTACTGCATTGTTTTCTACTGTACATGATACTAATTTATCATCTTAATCCCATGCTGGTTTCACCTTCCTAGTTATAATCTTCTCTGTCTGTAATAAATGAGATTATGGGTATATTTTTTTCTATTGACATGTTCAACTTCTTCCACCATCCCTACTCTTAAGGAGTGCTGAGCCTCCCTCTCTTTATCATAAAAATGTGTAATAACAACAAAATTTTGTTCATAGATGGAGGATAGGGGGTCTCATTACGAGCCAGCCTACCATGTTCATAAGGCTGTAACAAAGTGACATTCCCATTATGGCCACCACACCAGGGTGATGATCCATTGGGTAGCCAAATTATCCTTGGAATAGTAGGTCTCATCACGAGTCGGCCTGATCATTTTTTCTACATCCCAGTGAATGGCAGTGTGGTTATCTGGTTACCACGCCAGCACACTGATCTCTTCTGTCGAACAACACTAGAACTCACCATTTATAAATTGAGGATCCTGGCTCATATGAGTTAAAAAGCAACCCTGCCGAGGCTATGGACGCCTGCTGGCAGTAGAGACTTTGCTTATGGTATTGAAGTTATATCTTATCATCAATTATTACTATAATACCCTTTTCTTATTCTTCCTTTTTATCAGAGAAGTTATTTCCTTAATTTTCCCTATTTTGAACCTTTATGCATGAGAAATTGTTTTATGATCAATCGCATCATTTTCAGCTAGAATACCGTCAGTAAAGCATCTTTTTCACATATTGTTGTCCTTTTTCTTTTCGCATAACTTATCATCACTCCCAAGCATCCTATCTTTTATTTATAACTATCTTTACCCACTCTGCTCTCATTATAACCATAACTCTCGCCGTATTATCATTGATATGTGTACTTTGCTTTATTTACTGTTGTATTGTTCATTCCCTTGCCTTGCCATTAGCATAACACCTCTCATATGTTGTATGGTCATGGACTCCCTTTTCCAATCGGAGGGGGGAATGTATGCATTATGGGCTAGCATGCGATATGATTACTGCACTCTGCCATAACTTGTTGATTTGACAAAATATTACTATTGCCTGTATACACAAGTTTTTCTGATTGAAATTTTTGCATACATCTTAATCTGTTGCTATTCAAAACTAACACTATGGATTCAAGAACGTTGTATGCCAAATAGTTCTTTGTTTACAGGAAAAAAGCAAGTATGGATAGAATTCTATTCGTAGCATGACCACACTATTGCACTTAACAAAAGAGGCTCGCGAATGTGAACAATTCTTCTGACATGATGTGCTTGCCTGGATTCCACCTTTTGTATCACTTTCAATACCAACTCTGCATACATCAGCTTCAACAACTGCCAGTACATATATGTCATTCCACATTTTTCTTTTGGAGTAAAACTTGGGGTAAAATAGCATAATTTTCTAATTTATTACGAATTTAGGAGAATTTAATGAAAATCCATTTTGAGCATTATTTATCATCCTTCCTTCCACATCTTTACCACTTCCTTTTTTTCAGCGACATCTCATCTTTCAGTTTGGCGGAGTGTTTCATTCATTTCTTTCTTATGACCATGTCATTCATATTCTTTATCATTCATTACTATTCTTATTCATTCTCAACACCTCCCTTATTCCATGTTGTTTTACACCAAACATAGAATTCAACAGCTGGTAGCAACCGCCTCTATTTGTTTTCTAGCATTGCATGAGGGCATGCTAATTCTTCAGAGAGGGGGAGGAATTGCTACGCATGATGGATGTTTTCTATTTTCTTTCTCATTTAAGGCATACAATTTCAGTGTAGAAATTGATTTCCATAATATTTTTAAAACTATGAACTCAATTCTTGTGATTTCCGGAAAACACAGAGGTATCATTAAAATACACAAACCCAGATAATTTCAAGTTAAATTGGTTCATAAAATTTCGAAAATCATGCACGGTCACCTACAACCATTTTGTTTATATCTCATGATCCGTGCATCAAAACGATTTGATTTTTGGATCATAGAGGCATTCATATATTACAAATCTATTTGCAACATTTCAACAAAATCTGGTTTGTAGTTTTTGGGAAAATGGTTAATGAAGGTTGATGTCACTTATATCATATTTTGCTGCAACTTTATATGCACATAACTTGCACGTCAATGTAAAAATTGTCATGCCTTCATCAACAGTGCTAAAAGTGAATATTCATTAATTAAGGAAGAATACATTTGTTCTATCCATTTCATGAGCTGGGATGAACAATTTTTTTTATTGCTTGGATAACACATAGGTTTTGTCTTTGGGTTGCATGAGGACATGCAACATATTTAGTTTTTATTGCATGAGGACATGCAATATGTTCAGTGTGGGGGTGTGTTGGGCCGTGAATACGACCACTTTGTAACACTTATTTCATCCATTTTTACTCTTCTCTATTATATCATTTGTTATAATTTATCATTTAAATCCATTTTATAAATGATTTATGCTCTTATGGATGAATATTATTTATCTTCATTTATTTATAATAAATTGATGATTATGCATGATTTTATCTATGATAGTTTTAATAAATTGGTTGTAACATTATTCACCATTTTTAGCCTCCAAGGTAATTTCCAAATTGAATATTTGATCATTAAAAGTGCCAACTCAGAAATTCGCTCGAAGAGTGACAATTTTGCAGTTGAGCTTCTGATCAAATGAAGATGAATTTGGAAAATATGGAACATGGGTTTTGTCCAAAACGGATCAAATTAACTTTAATGAAGAATGATTTGCCCAAATTCAGCTTGTATTGAGAGAAACACAGGGTTCTTTGAGCATAATTTTCTTAGATTCGTTGTGTCGCCGTTTTCCAAATCTTAGTTGCAAAGCCAAATTCGCCTTGCTCTTGTTGAAAGATGGATGGAAATATATCTTCTTGTTGATCAATTGGTTGGAAACAATGTAATTTTTTAATAAAAATCATGTTGTAATTATCTATTTTGTAACTTCTCTCTGATCTCTCTCTATTTAAATGAAAACAGAGATCAGAGATGGGGAGGGATTCGAATGATGGAATTGAGGATGAATTAGAGATTCAGAATTGAGGATGACAGAGAGAATGGATAATGGCTGAGAGATGGAGAGATTTCTTGTTGTAATCCACTGTAACTCTGGTTTGATATTTTAATATAAATCTGGTTGCCATTCCATCTTTGATCTTGAAGTAACCCAGCAGCATCCGGTAGCCGCTAAGGGCCCAACCTCTGGTGGATTGTGCTGCTACTGTATATTATCTCTTTGGTTTATGCGTGGTTTTCATTATCAACTTTATTTGGTAATCTGGTATGTTCTATTATTTTACATCATGGTTTTGTTATATCTGATTTATGTTCAATTGAGTAATATCGTTCTCTATGACAGGAATGTCGTATTGAATCATCTTGACTTGGTAACACATTGTTGTTCTTTTAATCATTGATATAACATTGCTGGTCCTTACAAAATGTATTGTTGTTCAATTACATCGTATCCGTGTTGTAAAACTCTTTAATTGGTATTACTGAATTCATCTTAGAGGCTATAGTTCCTTACGATTGCTAAATCTATGAACGTTGTTGTTCCATTCCAAAATACAGTCGTATTCTTTATAACTAAGACTGATAATCGGATTAGCAAGATCATATTACTATTAAGGTGTGTCGTGTGTTAAGTCATTGTGTATTTATATTTGACTTTCCAGCGTTGTTCCATATTCTATCTCATTAGTCAATGCTGTTCTATTTCCGTGTGCTGTCCGATTTATTCTTAGAGTAAAGATTGCTATTAATTTCGCTTTGTTGTTGTTCATTTCCATTAATTAGAGATTGTTGTTCAGATTCCTTTAATTACTGTTTGCTGCCCATTTACCTTGTTCATTTCTGTTGATTAATTGCAATAGTTTGCTTTTAAAGAGTTTTCCTAGTTTACTTTCCATAACAGCTTTAGTTCAATTTCGATTTCCTTTAAATTGCTTTAAAGGAGGACTGTTAATTGTAGAGAACATTGGTTATTGCTTCCTCATTCCTAGATTTATTATCTTGTTTCGGTTTGATTTCAATTGCATCAATATCCAGAAGAATGAGTTAATACTACTGTATCCTCGATTGATGGTTGTTTGAGTGAATGATTTAGTTTAGAACATTTCAGTTTCTTGCTATTCCAATTAGATTTTGTTTCCAGCTTTCATTTACTTTTGCATTTGAAGTAGTATACTGCAAAACATTACTCTTGAGTAAATAGCCGCCTCAGACTGAGTACAGTCTTGAAATAAAAATTCGTCCGTGGGTTGACAATTAATGTGAGGTAATTAGGAGTTAAAAAGGCACATTTTTATCACTTCACACTAGGTACGAGTATATTATAAGCGTGTACTATGATTTTAAAGGGCACATAAGAAGGAAGACGATATCCTACCAGTCGACTCCAATCAAAGGAAGTGAGCATAATACTTGGAGGGGGTGCCATGGAAATGAGAGAACTACCCCCTTGTGTTATGGGAATGGGATGATCACCCCCCTATACCATGGGAATAGGAGGATTCCCCCCCAATTCATTGGAATTTGAAGAAAATAGAAGAACCTGAGGAGTATTAAGTTCACTCTCTATGGGAAAGGTATGATCAAATGAAGGTGGAATTGAGTCAACCATTTTCTCAACCAAAAGTTGGTCAGTAACGAGGTCATGGGATTCACATTCACAGAGATTGGCATTGACTAGAGATGAATTCTGATCAATCCCTTGGTCAACTAGTGGAGGATCAGGGGAATCTTTCAATAGCCAATCAGAAGACGAGTCTGAGAAGCTGTAAGGTTATCCAACACTTTTCAGGTTTCATCCATATTATGACAAAGGTGAATAATATTACTCACTTCACATAACTTTCATGGAAATTTGACATTACCCTTTTTCCCATGGACCTTACTATCACTAGTTGAGGGTTTTTCACTAGCATGATCTGCAGAGGCTGATGACTAAGGCTAATGCGAGCCTATAGACCACACTTCTAATATCTTTGGAAGACCAATACAATCTCTAAGAAGGTGGTCACCCTTACAAAGCATACAAGGGAATTTAATTTTGTGGGGCTGATTGGAAGGTTTCTCCAAATTAATTGCATCTCTAACAATGGCTACTTGGTTGCCCCCTTGCTTATTTTTATTTTTCCTGATCTTTCTTTTCTTCTTCTTCTTATCCATCTGGTTACTAGCTTGCATGCTTTCACCATACAAAGAGGAAGAAGAGAAAGAAGATCGAACAAGTGAAGAAGGAAAAGAGTCAACTTTAGGATCAACTGGAGGTTGATATTGTTCAGGTGGAGGAGAATCCCATTGAGAAGTAGTTTGTATATTCGGAACCATAGGAATTCAAAATAACCAAACTAGCGAACCAATGGTAAATCTAGGAAGGGACAATGTTGCCATATAAGGAGCACCAATATTTCCAAAAGAAGGAAAAGGAACAGGATTCCCATCAAAGGGGTTTCCTTGATTGGTGGACTCAGGAACTATTGCCATTAGTCTCAATCTAATATCTACTAAGGAGTATTTATATAGGAAAGATGTTGTTTCATGGTCAATTAATTTTATAACTTAACAAAAATAAATAAATAAAGGGTAATTAGGAATAGAGATTTACCAAGAAATGACGAACTGCAATATACACCTTGGCGAACCAAGGAATTGATGTACAACATCCAATCTCCCTGAAATTTGTGTTCGGTGCATCACAATATATAAGGTAGCAGACTCAGTTACATATGGATGCATAACAAGCTATAGGGGACTCCCAAAATATACACGACAAGATGTGGGAATTCATTCTGTAGTAGTGTTGTCTAATGCGTAACCATTTGATGAGAGTGTTCCCATATACTTACCATGTTTGGAGCACCTTTGATATACCCAAAAGTGTTGGAGAGCATTCCTATACACTTTTGTACATGGAATAGGATTTCACCCTCAAGATGCAATGATGGAAAAAAACAACAACTCCTACGTTTAATGATGCTATAACACATCTCTAGCCTATATCTCTAAATGTTTTCGTTAATATTCCAAATTCTCCTTAGGTTAATTGAGGTAAATTTTAAACTTGATATTGAATTATGTTTCAGTTTCAAGGCTTAAAAATTGATGTCACCTGAACACACCTATGATGCAACTAGTATGAAAAAATGATTCTTTTCATTTCAATTAAAGTTATCTAGTGTAGAGAAGAAGTTCAAACATTGATACAACAACCAAATATGAAATAAACACAACTTTCTAACTAGACCTTTCACTTTCACTATCTCAATGCACCCACCAAAATTAAAATGAATTTCATCTCACTAAAATGCAACTATGTGAATTTTTTTCACTTTTTCTTTTTAATGATTGAGAATGACCTTTCAACTTTTAACACTTAAGAAATGTAATCTATACTCAATGAGAGTCCCAAAAAATGACTTTTCCATGCAGTGTAATCTAATGCAATTATGAAAAGTGAACTTTGAGATGAAAGTTAAGCAAATGCAAATGCAATTTCTTTTATGGTTTTCAAAAGAACTAATAATGATTTAACCAACAAAAAATCAGTGTTCCTTCTACACATACAAGAAACAAACAATAAATTCAATTTACCCAAAGACCTCACTTTCATTACTTCAAACAATGGGATGGAATTTTGCAAACCAATAAGAAATCAGCAAAAATAATGGAAGGTTATATGCACACAAAGCAAGAGGACACTTAAGAGATCAATTCACATTAGACCTTTCTAGTGGAAACCGTAAAAATTATCATTTTTGGGACCAACGCTGCTTTAATGGTTAAAATATGGCCTAAAAGGAGTTTTTAGCACTACTTTAATGGTAAAAACCCATGCTGGTAAGATGACAAGGATTTCAACACGACTGTAATGGGTAAAACCAATGCTTACAACATGACTGTTTCTGAAGGAAACACTCTGGGTGAGAAATATTTAGAAAAATGAAAAGAAACTTAAAGAGGGATCCAAACTTGACACTCTAAAGGACATAATACTCAGAATGAAGACCCATAGTGGACCTAAATTACATATCACTAGGAAGTTGGCCAACTAATCAAAAAGAGCAAACATAAAAAGGAGGTTTGAAGGGTTATAAGCTCCCCAACAAAGTCACCATTTAGTTGTGTAGGAAATCCTTTATGCAGATAGAAACAATCCCTCTAGTCCTATGGGAGGATCTAGCAACAAATAAAGACAAATATGTGCAAAATTTCCTAGTTTATACCAGAAAACAAAAAGGAGGATAGATGACCTCCCTCACTCTAATGCTAAAATCCATTTGTGTTGTCCTTGTTCCTCTTGCTTCCAAGCTCAAACTCCTCTTTGCCATTATGGATGAATAACTGCAAGGAAAGTCACATGGATACACCAAACGATACATAGAAAAAAAACATTCCAATACAAACCATATAATAGATCAAGGAGTATTATACTAAATGAAAAATGATTGACACATTTATGGAAAGGAAACACATTATGTATTATTAATAGATGGTAAAGGGAGCATTACAAACACTTAAGCCTTAATGTTGGAAGCCTCCTTTAGGTGAGTTTCCAAGTCCTAGCCTTAGCCTTCAAGCACTCCTTTGTCCTTAGCAAAATGGGCAGCAATTGGGCATAATTCAACATTAGGAAGGCAACCAAGCAATAGCTCACCAGATGTGGATAGTAGGGATCTCATTTATAGGGATGGAAAGGGAGTGAAGGATCCATAAAAGGAGGGAGAGGTTTCAAATCTTAAGGGAAAGATCCATGAAAGTAGGATCAAGGACCAAGAATGGGAGATCTCATTCCAACACTTATTCACATGTAACCATCTTGCCGTTCTCGAGACTTCTAGTAAGAGAGTGTTGGGATGGGGTCCCTTGGTCTGTTTTGGGGTTAAAATAACCCAAGATTTGATATATTTTTGTAAGTAATGTAAAATATCCATGATTTGTGGATGTGGAGTGCATTGATGATTAGGAGTCAAAGGGGTTTTAGCCCCTTGTTTATGTAAAGTTCGAGTTAGTTTTGAGACCCACTGTTGGGAGCAGGATCCCACAAGGGCAGTTTTGGGGCTAAAAGCCCATGTTTGAGTCAAATTTTGTAATCAAATTGTAAAGTCTCCGGGTTTTGTGGTCATGGAGCGAGAAGGTGTCATGTGTCATAAAGGGTAGTCTGCCCTTAGTTTTGTAAAGTAAAGTCGGCTGTAAGTGATCTACCCATGGTCTGCGGACCATAGGATTGTATAAAAAGAACGAAGCTCTAAGTTGTTAGAGACACACAATGTAAGAGAGTCATAGCTATCAAGTAAGAAGTATAAGTCTTGGGTTGTAGCGTAGGTAGAGGCTCTGCCACTGAGTGCATGTAGGCCTAGGGTAGAAGTCTGCAACTGATTGCGTGGACCCCTGCAACTATGTGCGCAGGGTGGATAGAGTCTATAATCACTTGGAAGATATCAATAAAGAGAAATATTCAACAATTCTTGCATCTTTGTTCTGTTGATGCACTGTCATGCGGAAAGAGTTATATTTGCAGACAAATCTAACCTCCCTAGGAGTCTAAGACTCTCTAGTGACAAACAAACCAAACAAGAGCTATCCTTCTCTAAATACACATCATTCTACGAGAATTCAAATGTTTTCGATCTTACCTTAGGTCCAACGCTTGTTGTAGCAGTCCATCCTTGCCAATCCAGATGAGCTCCTCCTTCACTTTCAGACCTGCATACACTAACAAAGCCAACGATTACATAGCATCTGAATATTCATCATAAAACAAAGCATATTTATCATATTGACCAAGGAATACATGAAATAATTCATTAACAAATCATTGAGAAGAATGGACTTATTTGTATTAAATAATCAAAGGAACCATTACAACCTGAGCCTTGGTGTTGTGCAAGCTCCTCCCAGGGTCCAGCAAGAGATTTCCTCTACTTTGACAAGCTCACCCACTCCCAATATGGCAACAAGGAAGGATAGTGATCTCTCCTCACAAGTCAACAATGGAAGTCCTAATTCCAGCAGCATTTACCCTTTAAAATGTTCAGCTTTCAACCTCCCCTCCTCTGGCTCAATGCCTGTATTTATAGTATTCTAGAGGAGGTTATTCAGTTCCAACATCAATGGGATACTCCCTCTTTTGGATGGGGTAGCTCCTCTCTTGATGGGATAAGCTCCTCTATCATAGGGGTGCATGAACCATCTGGAGGCGCTCAATACACGTCAAAACTCTTCTAGAAGGCTCTAGAAGTGACCACAAGTAACTTTTTAAAGATGAAACTCGCGCCTTTTGACCTTTACAGGGGTACGCACCCAACCTTTAGCTTACAGAGCGTACAAGTACGCAGGTATAGTGTATTTTGAGTGCGTACACGCAGGCAAGGTAGAGAGAACCTGCGTACCCAGAGATAAACATGTTTTCAAGTGACTTTCTCTCTCTTTGAAGTTTTGACATGAAGAGCAGAGGTATGGGGCTTGACAAAGAGGACAATGTGGCTATTGATAAGGCCACATAGACTGCAGATAGTCAAGGTGACAAATTTCAGTGTAACATGGGCTCTAATTCTAGAAGCTAGAAAAGAAGTTGAAATTTCCAATATGGTGTTAGAGGACAAACCAGAGTAGTGTAAGATGTTGGTTCAGTCTATCCCAGAAAGAAGCAGAGCATAGTTATCACTTCATAACATAGCTTTTTTATTCTTCCAATTCAATATCATCTTTCATAACATGAATCTTATAGGTGAAATGGAAAAGATGGCAAGACAATGTTAGACCATTTGATGAAGATCATATAACACTTTAAGCCATTTTTTAGAAAATTTTTGCTCATATTTATAGGCATGAATGGAATTGTTTTACTGAAATAAGACAAAAAATTGGGTTGGAAACAACCAGTAATGATCACATAATATAATTCCACTTTGAACAACTCACTTTGTTGATATATCCATTACAATGAATTCTTATTTTCGAGAGGACCAAAATAAACCTAAAGATCACTCAAATTAGTTAAGGGAGAGTGTAATTAGGAAGAAAAGTGGACCACCTTGGACAACTATAAATACACGTGACCTCTACCTCATTTAGACACCACTATGAGACACTCTTCTATCTTGGTTTTTTTTTTGGCTCACATAGGTTTGAGGCTCATCCATAGAGGAACAAGTTCACTCTGAGGTGAAATTGTAGGGTATGAAGCTCGCATCTTTGATTTAGGACTTTGGGCCTCAATTGCAGGCACAACAAAGGAAGAATTCGACCGCAATCGCTCACACAAAATCTCATCCATTTGATTGAAGCCTTCCAATCGCATGGACAATTCTCCATCCATGTGACTGGGAGTTAGTGTTTCTACAGTCAAAATCTGACACTATGTTGTAGTGGCTATAACCACCCTCCAAAAATTTTCCTTAGTTTTGTTGTGGAGTCTCCTTACCAACTTCTCACAACAACTTGTCTTGCTTCGTCAAGTTCACAAGCCTCAGTGTTTTTCTTGCACAAAGGTAGCTTGTCGATCACAACTCGATGCATTCCCCTCATAGGCTGATCACTCGGACTTGGCCCAGCTATAGGTTGAGTAGATCCCCCAACAAATTGCACAATTCTAGAGGGAAACCAGCCTTCCCTCTAGAAATTACGTAATCCTGGCTGGCAGCTTGTTGGGTTCCAAAATTGCACAATTATGGCAGTCAACACTCACTTTGAACATTGCACAATTTTCCCCAGTAGGGCTACTCAAACTAGAATTTGTGCAAATCTGGGTAGTAGTCAGCTGCTTTGCTCAGAAATTCTGCAAATATCATGGCAACCAACCCAATTCCTAACCATAAATGTGCATTTTATCCCAGTAGTTGAACAACCTCTTGCATGTGCAACTGAGTTGACTAGTTCCCTTTCAAACCAAGCAAAATAGACTTACATGCATGTGCAGGCAACATGCAAAGGAATCCCTTGTTTCAGGGATCTATTTTTCACAGTTGGAGGTTGCATGCAAGGATCGTTTCATAAACCTCCCACCAAATTTCACTTTCCCTAGATTTCTTGCATGTGCATCACAACCTTGATGTTATCAAAAATCATCAACCGGACACCGCAAAGCTCATTCCTCACATGAAACTTGTAGTTCTAACATTTCACATCACATATAGGATTTTTCGGCACATTTAGCTCAACTGTTTTGGGGTAAGCCCGCCTTCCATGCCTTGTGTTGCATTTTTGTCGTTTTTTGTGTTTTCGCTTGTATGAGTACTATTTGCTTGATTTCTTTAAGCACTTGCTATCGTTTACATGTATACTAGCTTTTCATAGCACTGTTTCAGTTTTCGTTGCTATCTCAATGTTGTCGCATGCATGAATTTTTTTTTCATGAACGGTTGCCGATTTGGCGACTCACCTCACCCACATGCATGCTGTTCCATTTTCTGAATACGTCATTCACCATTTTCATGCATGATCATTCACTTATGCTTACACTCAGTATCACCATGCTTTCGCACTCACATTCACTTTTAGTTGCCCATTGGTGAGTCTAGACAGCCTTGGCCCGGAATCTACCTCACAAAGGAAACATTGCGCAATATTGAGAGGGAAGACTATGTCTTCCTCTCAGGAAATGTGCATTTCCACACAAGCAGTATCCTCCAGGATTTTTTTGCACATTTCTGAGGGACAGTGACAGCTAGCCCAAAAAATTTTACAATGCAGTCACTGAGCCTGTAGCGATTGCCCGCTGAGATTGCACATTGCACAATTCCAACAGTCAGCAACTAGACTGGATTTTGCATTGCACAGTTCCAGTAGTTAGTTAGTCTCCCAGTAGCCCAGATTGTGCCTTGCACAATCTTGGTAGTCACTCTCTCGACCTCCCGACTGAAATTACACAACCTTCATGATTAGTCACACAGGTATGTTACAAGTCAGTTCTCAAGTTCATTTTTATTTTTGATTTAGAGATTGCTTGCCATGAGTGTTGCCATGTCTCCAGATATTGCAGGTGTTCATTTGCCTCTTAGATGTGTAGGTACAATGGTTTCCAAGAGAGCAAAGTTGAAGACACCATTTAGAGCACACCTAGAGATGTGGTTGATCAAATGTCTATGAGCTTGCGTACTCACGAAGATATCAAGTTGTTTGTAGACAAGGACATAATGATATGAAAGAAACAACATCATGACAAGCAACATCATGAACAACAACTGAAGGTAGCATATCAAATGCACTGAACACAATGAATGCTACGAATGCAACAAATTCAAGAGGAAGGTTGTTGACAACACAAAGGTGGAACAAAATTCCAAGCTCAAGTAGATCCACTGATGATGAAAACAACTTTGGAGACTTATGCTATGGGGTGATGACGTGACATGAAGATCGCATGAAGACAGAGACTAGAACAAAGAAGGTATTGCACGTGCAAGAACATGAAGCTGCACATATAGGTGAATGAGTTGCAGTAGGAACACGAATATCAATGGGTGCAACATGTAGTCCTGGATGAAACTGTGCTCGTACATGTTAAATATTCATCCCAACAGTTGGCATGGAGCAGACATGGTGAGAAGTGTTGTTGATCGCATGCAAGGGATTCAATAGAATGCATGTCATTGTGCACACGCATGCGATCCAACCCATTCAACACACTCACCAAGGCAAAGACAAGAAGCAAGTCCAACTGGAATTGAACATGTACTTCGACAAGTTGATGCGCATGACCACCAACACACACTCGAAGATCATCACACACACTATGCATCAATGTGTTTTCGTTTCAGCCACACCCAAGAAGACCATGCAAATGTTAGCAGATGAGTTGGATGAAGGAGCCGAACCAATGCATCAGTTGCAACGGAGGCAAGAATTTGCTTCAGCGTGATGTCACCATGGGGTGCATGCACACCGTCAAGGATGACCAAGCTTAGCATTAGCTCACCACTTTTGCCATCACACACAATTAAAAGAGTTGGTCTCGTCACAACGAACCGAGTGTCAGTGATGTCTTACATGGCTTTCTCAAGCCATGTTGTCTCACATGAGTACATGTGCATTGTAATGTTAACTCATGTCAAGTGTATGTCAAGTGTGAATAGTTGGAGATGACAGTCATAGAGTAGATAAAGAGTCATGAGGGTAGATGAACGATCATAAAGGGGAATGTCAAGGGTCACCCCACCCTTTGTTATAAATAGAACATCATACCTCATTGTATAAGCTTTTGGTTAGTCAAGATTCTGATAAGACTATCTTGGAGGGAGCTTGGAAAGTATTGTAACGCGCCTTGGCTTCTCCGCTGCACGGAGCTAGTACATCTATTTGGAGAATTAGGCGGATGTGGTTGTAACGTTCCACTGTTGGGGCTAGAGTGTTTACATGGATGTATTGTATTATTGGAACTTACACTTCTTTATATAATAAGAGCCAACACGTTTTCATGCATATGTTGTTATTGTAGTTGGACTGTTCCGGTTGCTGTAGCAATGTATGTTGTTTAATTTATGTAGTTGTGTATGAACTATTTTATATGCACTTATATGAATCTTGTTGTAGATGTGCTATTGGTTTAGCCATCATTTTGGATTGTCGGCTGACCTGCTTTCTAGCTTGTGATGCATCTTCACTCGTGTGTTCCCTTCCTAGCTGAGTACTATTACAAGTTGCCAAGGGGTGCACTCGTCTCAACCCACCTGTGTTAGAACCTCTCATGCACCTTCCTTGACTGATTACAGCGATAACATCCTTTCTACTGATAGAGTTATCTTACTTGCCTCTGTGCGACATCGCAGTCAAGGAATTTATTTACGACCCACTACTGGGACTCCTACACTAAACGATATGAGGTCTAATTGGGACTTCTTACCGGGGAGATCCCCTTGACATGTTGGCGGGTCCAACACCGTCAACATTTATGGCACTAGAAGGAGGGCCCGATGACAAGTTGTGTCCTCTCATCTAGTTTTGAACCTTTGCATACCTTTCATGGATTCTTTCACTCTTCTCCCTCCGCGATGTTTTTAGAATCATGAAGATGTCTCTATCATGGAGGAGTTTTTTGATCTCTTGTCCACATACACATATCTAAGTTTGGAAAGGTGAAACATAGAAAAACACAATGAGTTAGGGGTATAATCGAGTGTGACACATTTCAACTTATCACTAAAAATTATATAGGACCCAAGACTAAGAAATATACACCAAAATGCTATTCACAAACATTCTCCAAGTACAACAAATAAAGTGTGTGCATTTGTGACATAAAGTGTCATTATGTGGCTAGAAAGTGTACTATGACTTCAAAGTGCAGTATAGTTATTCTTGATGACACGAAGAGACTCAGGAAGGAACATGGACACCTGAAACATGCGTAGAAACATAAAATGACAGTTGTCGACCAAAAGCAACACTTCACATAGTAGGAGGTAGGCTCCAAAATTTGAATATAGAAAAATTTGCAACGACGTTGTAGCAACAACAAAAAAATCCCAAGGGTTATGAGGATTAAATATTATAGAGACAACATGCTTGAGAATGCATAGGATTTCTAGGAATTATTGGTTTAAATATTTATTGCTTATATTAGGGTCGTAGTGGTTTAGGGTGAGGATAATTTAGATATGAAGGATTATAGTGGTTATGGGTTATGGTGTTATGTAATAAGAGATTATATAGGTTAAGGGTCATAACATAAATTGTGAGGGTTATATGTGTATAAAGCATTAGGGGTTATAAGTGTAGTGATTAAGATTTTAGCTGTAGGTGTTAAGGGTTATGGATTCATGGTCATATAGGCTAGAGTTTTATACATATTTAATGTATGTTAATGGTTAATATGGGTCACTGGTAACGGGCTAGATGAGTTATGTGGCACATGTATTGTGAGTTCCATCAATTGTTATGAGGGATAATGGTTATTGTTATATTGATTAGGTACCAAGAGTAATAAGTTTAAATGATGAACAATTATGATGGATTCTGATTATGGCTATAATCACTAAATGTTGGGAGTAGTAATGTTTAATCGTCAAGGTCATGTACTTTAATGTGTTATCTGTAAAAATATATCACATGGATTAAAAATAATGAGCTAAGGAGTAACATAGTGATTATTGATGCAGGTTAAGGCTCAAAGAATATAATTTTGGGGTTCATAATAAAGGGATATTATAAGTTTTAGCAATTAGAAGTTTTGGGGCACATAACTTTTAGGAGTTTTGGTTATATTATGGGTTATTAGTGGCATTTATAACCAATTAGAGATTAGGGGTTATATAGCATATATAGAAATGACGAGTGACTATAGGATTACATGGATTAAGGAAAATAAGGATTAGAGACGATGGCTAGTAAGAGCGATATGTGTAAGTGTTGTAGAGGTTGGAGTAGTGTGGGTTAGAGGTTAGAGTTAGAAGGATTGTGTTAGAGTTTATAGGGTTTACATGTTGAGAGTTAAATGTAAGAAGTGATAAAAGTTTTAGAAGTTATATGTATTAGGGTAGAAGTTATTATAGGAGTTATATTCAAAGTTATATGTGTTAGGACTTTCATGGGAAATATTAAAGGTTATAAATGTTAAGGTTTGATAAGGCTTATATGGACTAGAGATTACATAGACTCTATTTAAAAAAAATATAATTATAATTATAGTTAATCTAAAAGATATTTAATTAAATAGAATGAAAATATTAAGTATGCTCTATTAAACATATTAACACTTTTAAGTAAATATCTATTTACTTTCTTTTCACGTATATATGGAAAAAACAAAATATAATATTGACTTCGTCTACATTTCAAAAACTTCATAACTTATATATAATAATGCATTGTTTTTATAAATTAAAATTATAATATTTTGTGATTTTGATATATTACATTTCAAAAGCTAATAATATTAATTTATGATTATTTCACTTATATTTAAAAATTTAAGCATTATTATTTGATATTTACTATTTATATAAGAGAAGGTTTTCTTTAAATTTATATATTTTATATAATAAAAAAAATGGATTAAGATTGGTTAATTCAACATAGATATTGAAATAAATGACTTCTATAACGACATTTAATTTAAGCCAACTATAACCATATTATATTTTTAAATATAATTTCTATATAGTATATTTTATAGTTTTTATTTTATATTATTATAAAATTAACTTTATAATTTTATTTAATTTTTAAATATATAATTTATATAAGCTTAAATTAAATTTTAATTAGGCCGATAGGCCTTTCCTATGAATCAACTTTTCGTCAACACTTTTAATCTAATCCGTTGAATTAGATGACACACTTTCCACCGTTGATCTAAATCAGAAAAAGGAAACAACCGAAAATCAAAAAACACAGAAAATCCAAAAAGACTGAGTGATCGTTTTGGCAAAACGCAAGATTTTGGTAAGTTTTTGCCTGTGTGAAAATCATGGCCATCTGTCCTCTTGCTCTTTTGGCCATCTGTCCTCTTGCTCTTTAGGAAAGAATCAGCCACATGCTAAGATGGCAGCACCGCCATCCAACCTTCAGACTGCACTGGAAGGCAGAAGCTTTTCCTGTTCTTGCTTAGTCAAGCCCTACTTACCACACATGCTCTGCGCCTGAGCCATTGATCCCCACCGAGGAAAACGATTAAATTTCAACGGAGCAAAGGCTGTTTCAGCTCTGTTGAGCCTGCTAGGTCATTTCGCTTCCTTTGTTGGTAGATGCAGAATACACAGCGGTTCAGCCTGCCATTGATTACTTTATTTACAGAGCATTTACACGAGGCACCCGCTTCAGGGCAACTTTATCTACTATGTGCACTTCGCAGAAAGGGCAGTAAGATACATAAATTAAGTATTGTTAGTTGAACAATTATCGACCTGGATTCATATTCTTACTGCCATACACAAACTTTCTTCTATCTATGTGCTTTTATATCGCGTTGCGTGCAGATCAGGTAAACCAAAACCTTTAGCTCTAAATCAGCTAGGCAGAATCTTGATTTTCCATTATGGTACTGAACAGAAGTCCATGCAGGCCATATTCCGGAAGCATGCCCAACCTTAGGTTCAGACCGAACCGCTCATACCGTTCAAAGTTCAATGGGCTGCCTCTCTAGGTTTGGGCAAGATACGGGGCAGTGATTCGACTGGCTCGCTCCCATGGCTAGGGCCGAAGCTGCGCCTTTTCCAGTGTGCCAGACTAAAGTGATGCCTAATATGTATGTATGTAGCCCCTTCCCAGCCTTCTCTTGTCTTCAATCTTTCCTTAATATTCTTATTTTTTTTGAATCGTCTGGCCCGTCCGATCTATAACAGGATTTGACATTGAATACTGACGATTTCGTTTCAATGGCGTCTGCATCAAGTTTTCTCACCCGGCAATATAGTTTTTCAGTCTGTCATATTCGGTTCGGCATTGAATTCTTTGAGGTGGGTTTTAATTTTTATGTTTGCTGCTTCTTTTAATTTGTGGAGTTCTGGATGTTTGGTTTTATTTATTGAAATCTGTTCTCTATCATTTTGGAAGCTCGGGTGATATTCATTTTGAATGCTCGGATTGTGCCTGTAAAAAGAGATGATATGTGTTAAATGGAGGGGAAAAAATTGCACACAAAATGACATTTCTTCTGCTGGACCAATCAATGATTACAAAGAAATTGAAAATTGAATTCTATGGAGTTTAGTATTATGGATAGATCCTTTCCTTACCTTTCTCTATTGTCACTGTGCAATCGCAGATGCAATCCTTTAAAGAAATATAGAGACAAACAAGTGTATCATACCCTGGTTTTGTGTATTTTTCGTGTATTACTAAATTTAATCCATCTAGTCTGCAGTTATTAATGTCTTTTGTATTCCATTGAAATAAAATGCTCTACAATCTTTATGGGCTTTCGTGGTTTCATTCAATTATGTATTCATTTTCTGTTTCACTAAATTGTTTTGTGCTTCCAGATGCAAAGAACAATTCAAAGATAAATGGGAAATGAGGGCAACAAAAAGGTCATGCAACGTTGATTTAGATGTTGTTTCACTCTGTTTTTTGGGAGGTGAAATCAGAAAGCGGAAGAGGATGTACGTGAAAAGCATCGGCATACAATAGCACATGCGAATGAAGATTTTCCAATAAACGAAATAATAGAGAGACAAACTTGAATTTGATCATTACTGCAAAATAAAAACAATAACTAATCCTGAATCCAAAGGTTCATGCATAAAAATACTTGTTAACTCCTAGAATTCGTTTTCCATATTATGCTTGAGGAGACTAGATTCACAACAATGTAGACAAAAAATAACTCTTTTAAATGATTTCAAACGATGTTCGTAAATCAACATACAACTACAGGTTTAGCATATCCAGATATGAAATGGTGTAGTTAACCTCAATATAACAAAGAGAAATTGTCATAGTCTATCCTTACATGCGTGAAAGAAAATAGAAAAAATTCGTTGAGTCCTTACCACTGAATAAAGAATTGGGAATACAAATGCATATATTATATATACCTGTTGTATATCTCTGGCATGGGAAATTGATAGTATACTTGAGATTGTCTAACTAGTTGTCTAGGTTGATATTTTTTCCAAATCCAATATCATTTTATTTCTTGCCATGCGGCCAATTCCAGTTAGTAAACGTCGATCATGGTAGGTGTGGTCTTTTGAGATAATTATAGGTTAAGTAATTATGCAAATGTTCTGTTGTTTTTAAAAATGTTTTTTTATGAACAATGTTATGAGAAGATTAAGATAGGTGATTAAACATTATTAATATTAAATATTTAAAAAGGGTGGATTCTTTACCTTTAAAAATGTTCTGTTGTTTTTAAAAATGTTTTTTTGATGATAAATGTTATGAGAAGATTAAGGTAGGTGTTTAAACATTATTAATATTAAATATTTAAAAAGGGTTGATTCTTTACCTTTGAACAATAATTTGATTTAAAAGTGTGTGGAAAGGCAAAGATGTAAGAGGCTATGATTTCCCATATATTCAAATGGAATTTTTAATTAATCATAAGAAAAAATGCAAGTAAACAATGTTTATAGCCCAACACAATATATTTAATCTTATGAAGATGGTTGATGATTTATAAATGTAGAGGAGATTATAAAGACAAATAGTCCAATAAACAAATCTCTAAAATACATTATAACTTCATAGGGGATTTAAGATAGAATGATATTCAGTTTTCTCTTACCCAATTTTCTTCATAAAAACTTAAATCCTTGTAGAACAACAAAATGAAGTGAAAACATAAGAAAAAATCAAAAAGTGACAAACTGTTTGAAGCAAATACATAATCCTTTCATTATGATGCTGTGATTTTAGTTTAATACAATTCTTCTTTAGAAAACTCATCCAAGGGTTCAACCCTTAATAAATCGAATTGCAACTTATTTATACAAAATATTTGGATTCTAGAAACATTTAACTGATTTAAAAAAATAGTATAAAAATGTCGGAATGCTTAAATTGTTGAGGTTGCTGGCACTATCTTCGAGGAAATTGTTGATGACTTGGCTCCGAAATGCGTTGTCTTGTTGTCTGTCTGTTGGAGATAAAACATGTATTTCATCATTAGGTATGGAAAGATTTATTAGCTTTCTATAAACTTCATTTAGTTTAATGTATTTTTTGAAAGTTGGATTGTTCATGGGTTCTCCTCAATTGTTGTTGACTGAATCTACGGAACAAGGCAGCCGTCCTGGCTCGTCAAATAAATCTCAATATCAAAATCAGCAGCAGGATTAGGGAAGTCATCCTAGAGCCAAATAAATCTCAATATCAAAATCAGCAGCAGGATTAGGGAAGTCATCCTATGAAGTGTTTGAGAGCGTTTTATATAATTAGATTTGTTGTGTCTTTCTAATAGCTATTAAATTTCGGATTTTAGGCTCTATAATTTAGGCAACTACTAGAGGTTATGATATAGATATTTACTATCACTTTATGTTCATTTTGATTTATATTTACTTTACCGTCGGAGGTATAACAGGAAGAGCTATAATAGGAAGTGAAGGATGTGATATTGAATATTGGCGATTTTGTTTTAATGGCGTCTGCATAAAGTTTTCTCACGTAGTAAAACATCTAAAGAAAAGTAATCACACAATGATCAAGTGCAAGAAAACAAGGTTTTCCACAAATCAATTAAGACTTTCAACTAATTAACATTTCATTGAGTATATATCTACAAATCAAGGATTTTGGGATCAAATCCCACAAAGCAATTCTATACATGTTCTTCAAATTCCTTCAAGCTTTTGAAAGTAAAACCAATGAATTATCAATATAATTTTACAATAATAAAAAACAATTAGAAGGCCTTTAGCCACCTCAAATTGCTCATCCTTTAGACCTAAACCAACATCTCTTCTAGAAAAATACAGCAATTCTAATTTAATCATCCTATCGGCCTCTCTTTGTACCTTTTGGGACAATTGCTAGTTTATTATTTAGCATGAAGGGCTAAGGAAATAGTAAATATTTTAAATTCGGTGCACGAAGTGTAGGAAACAAAGTTCCGTCTTAATATTCATAGTTTTTGCGTCATATAAAATACTACCATAATTAAATTGCTGATGGAATATTCGGTTTTAGATTCAAAACAGAGCCAATCAATAATGCCCACAAGTAAATGATGATTCGTTATAATGGACGGAAAAAGAAATTAATAAAAAATATATTATAATATTAATTTGTTTATTTATATTTAATTATAATATATTAAAATTTATTTTCAATTAATCTAAAACTGGCACAGCCATAATTAATAATTAAATAGATATGCGTGATTATTGAAAGCGTGTTTCTGTAATAAAAGCGTGTGCAGGTAGCGGTTTAATAAGTGGAATATAGTACGCGAGTTTTGTTTCTGAATAGACTCGCTTTCAAATCGGCGTCAAATAGGTGAAAGTGGGCGTCAATTTTAAAGGCAATTGCTAAATGTGTCACCAGAGAAACATTAATGCACGGGGCAGTGTTTAACACTATATAATATTTTTTCGTGGTGATGAGAAAAAAAGAAATCGGGAGAAAATGTTATATGGTGTTAAATATTGTCCATATCAAAGCGCATTAATGTTTTTATGATCGCACAAATAGGAGTCGCCAATTTTAAACCATGCCAGTTTGTGATGCCGTGAAGGATCTGTGTTGAAAATATGGACGGCACATTTTTCTAATTAAATTTTGTATTAATTAGAAGATTCGTATGGAAATCTTGTCCGGCACGAAATTTGGGCAAATCTTATTTCCAACTCCACTGCATTATAAATGCAGTCTGACATGCAAGGGGAATAGGGGTTGCCTTGCTACTAACATGCCAAAGTCAATTTTGAGAGAAATATAAATGCAAGGCAACCCCTATTCCCCTTGCATGTCAGACTGCATTTATAATGCAGTGGAGTTGGAAATAGGATTTGCCCGAAATTTGTACACAAATTTTATTGCTACTTTTTGGACTCTGTCATTCAAAGGGAAAGTTGATGAGACATTAATTCACATTAAAACAGATTTTATAGCAGTTGGTACCCTCTACCCTTAACAACCTGGAATCTCGAATTTGCAGAAACAACCACCAGAACCAGATCGAGATCATAGCAGTCTAGCGGCCCTGAGATCGTTAAATGTTTTTTACTTATTTTTAGGGAAAAAAATAATAATTATAGTTTCATGAATATAGGTTTATTCAAATGAAATGCTGGCATTTCTGGGATGAAAAGGTGCCTACAATTATTTGAGTAAACTTATAAAGAGATACATCAAAAATAATATATATATAAATGTTTTCTTTCTTTTCCTTTATAAATTCATAACTCTTATTTTATAAATCCATAAGATTTGTATGGCAATTCATGGAAAGACACTTCGTTCTCCTCTTTCAAGTTAGGACCATTCACTATATTTTTAATGGTTACTCTTTTCGTGTCACTCAGAGAAGGAAACATCTTTGCTTACTAGTATTTCACAATTTTAATGTATTTATGACATGTTCTAGAAATCCTTATGAAAATTTGAATAAATCTAGTGACACACTATTTTTATAATTAGATGAATGCATTATAGTAGAGTTTATTTTGAATTCCACATATGTATTCTTAATTTCTAGTGAGATATTTTAGAAAGGAATAGAATATCTTTTGTTTTTAATATTTATCCAGTATACTCTAACAATTTACAAACCTAAAATTATGAAGATAGGCAATTAGCCTTGTTCGCTTCCAGTTTTAGAAATTCTATTCATAGGTAGACAGTGAAGAAATGCCTAAGATAGGTTTCCCCTAAAGCGTATCATCTAAATTCCTTTAAAAGATTTTACTCAATGTCTTTCTTCATTGTTTTTTTTTCTATGAGCATGCTGCAAGTGACCCTAACTTTACATTGTTGACATCAGGTATCACTAGGGTAGAACTAGAAGTCTTTAAATCGTGCCTCTAACAATTACTTTGTCTGTAAATTGGGGTTGGTTGTAGCATGTTTTTTGAGCTTTCATTTTCCCTAACAATTAATAGGAAATAATGCCCTCATATTGACACTTTGTATCCAAATGCCCAACGTGGATAGACATTATTCTTTGCAACATATTTGTACGAAAACATATATTTCCATGCTTTAGGTTTCAATGCCCCAAGGCTATCTTTTCTTCCCAAGTAGCGTGCAAACTTCCTACAACCAACACATTGACCAAGAACCAATTTGGAGTTGTGAATGTTAGCTCAATATTTTGTAAAAGTCAAATTTGAAGAAGTGAATCCAAATGAATCAATTCCCTTGATGTGTTGAGAAAAGACTTCAAATATGCTATATAAACCCATCCCAGGAGAATAATGACACATAACATATGTCATGTTACTCCAATAAGTTGGAAACATGTCTCCTTTGAAAAAATCTGTTGTTTTTTGTATTAAATATGCCTTAGACTAGGTCTGCAGAGATGGCACAATGTGAGATAATAAAGAGTAAAACCTTCTTAATATTCTACAAAACAAATCATGGCATTCTAGTCACCCCTCTCCCAATTCTTTCTTTACTTCTTTTCTAATTGCAGGTAGAGATGTCGTGGGAAAATATCAAGTGATAACAAATCCAGCTTTAGCAAAGAAAAAGTTTAGTAAACTTCCACTTGATACAAGGTCCTAGGAATTCACTCTTATTTGACTGTAGAAAATTATAAATAGAGGTTGTATTTGTACCATTGATGGCAGCCTTGTCAAATATTAGAAACTCATCTTTATATCTCGTACATAAAAAATTCTTGACCTCCTCATCAGTCTTTGGCTCCTATGACCCAAACTGGTTGCAAAGGGAAGCCAATATCTCGAAATATGTATCCATGTACTTGTTATAAAGCTTAGTCAGATGATTGTAATTTTATTGTAATTTGACTTTAGTCTAAATCTTAACAGAACATAGGATAGCATGATCCTATCGAGTGGAAATTATTTTCTACCTTCAATCTCCTTTGTCTCATCCTACCGCCTCTTTTGAAGTATACTTCCCCTTCCTTTAACAGAAATCGATACATTAGAAAAATAGAAGTGAGGAGTTCCTAGAATCAAGGGGTTACTTAGGTATCATCCAGTATATGTTTATAAATTAGATCTTATATATAAAAAGGAAACCTTACAGTATACAATTATATCATCTTCTTATTATAATCTCATATAAATAATATAAGGTCTTATATAGACTATAGTATAGAAGAATCATGTAGATCACAATGGACAACAATTAGGTACATTACCAATCGTTAAATCTAATCTGTACTCATAATTTGCAAGTTTCATTTTCATGAAAATATTCTTCCCCTTCAGAATTTTCGAAGGAAGAACTTCATTTTTCTTTCATGTGTCGGCATTGCTAAAGGTATGCCTCTTCCAGAGCCAATTCTCTATTAATCTCTTCTTTCCTTTCTAATATTCTAGTGAGGAAGAAAATATCAAAGAGGAATATGCTCACCTGTTGTTGTAAACATGTCCTTAGGCTCGTCATTCATGCAACATTAACATTATTACTATCTTTCATTAACAATATTACTATGGATTTTGTTCATGAATAAATAGAAAGTTAATGGGATTACCACCTTAAAATTACAGTCAAGTCTTGTGTGATTAACAAGAACGAAAATTTTTAAATCAAGGCAACGAGGGAAAGCTAACTTCCTGCGATGATTCATCCCTAATTACGTTGAGTTTACAAAAGGATTCACTCAATTGCTTAAGAAAGGGGTTCCCTTCCATTGGGATAACACAACTCAGAGAGAGTTTGATGTCGTGAAATATGTACTGGTTCGGGCATCTCTATTATACTCCCTGATTTCCAACATGATTATTTCTTGTATCTCGTTGTTGCCATTTATACTATAGCAATGGTATTTGTCCAAGAAGACTATGTAGGGATATAAAATCCCATATATTATTTGAGTTGGAATCTCAATGATATCAAGATTAGGTATAACCATGTAAAAAAATTGGCTTTGGCAGTTGTTTAAGCCATCCAAAGGTTCTTCCATTATAACTTGCTCCAGAAAACTACAGTTGTTTCATATTGAGACCCTATGACATACATTTTGTGATGTCAATTGCTGGGGGGGTGTGGGAATACTCTAAATGGATTGTCATCCTGCAGGAGTTCTACCTAGAAGTCAGAATATCCAAGTCAAAGAAATCCTTAGTTTTCATTGAGCTTATGTGTGACCTTCCTTCCCTTGATTTTGAATCGAAATTTGATGATTATATCTCTGATGGTCGTTTTTTCTAACTTCATCATCTAACTCATTGTATGGAGAAATTATGATTTATATCTAGACCCATACTTTTTGGTCTGATACCTCTCACTCCAAGCAGTGACGTATTTGATACTAAGCCAAGCATTACATCATCATTAGCAACATTCTTTATCAACACGGTATTGATATTATTTTATGAAGGTTCCTCATGCATGAGGATGTCGAGAAAGTCCTTAATGAATGCTACTTGGGGGCATGCGGTGGTCATTTAGCTGGTTATGCTACCACGCAGAAGATCTTATGCACTGGTTACTTTTGGCCTGCCATTTTTCGAGACTGTATTTTCATTGTCCAGAAATGTCATGCATGCCAAATTTATAATCATAAGACCTATTCTCTGCTTGCTCCATTACATCCCGTTATCGTCATTGGACCTCTTACAAAATGGGGTATCAACTTCATGACATGTAACCCTCACTCGAATGGGGTGCATGGTTATATCATTCTTATAGTAGATTATTTTACTAAATAGGTGAAGGTGATGCCTACATTTAACAACATTGGCAAAATGGTTGCATATTTCTTTTTGTTGTTCCATGGGTTTGTTGTTCCATAAGCCATAGTTACAGATCACGGAAAGAATTTTTGGAATCATATGATGACCAAACTAACTACTAAGTTGGGGTTTTCCCTTGAAAGTTCCACTCCCTACTATCCTCAGGCTAATGGACAAGTTGAGGTATCAATAAAGTTCTCAAAACTATTCTTCAATATATAATAGGGGTCCATAAATTGGACTGGAGTTTTCCCCTTTATGTTTCCTTGTGGGCATATCAAACCTCAGTAAGGACTTCTATTGGATTTCCACCCTTTTAGTTGGTTTATGGTCTGGAATAAATCCTTCTAATCAAATGTGAGATTTCGTCATTGAAAGTAGTTGTTGAACTTCTTCCTACCACTTTTGTAGAAGAGGAACATCTTTTACATCTGACTTGATTAGATGAGACACGATGTGATGCCATTATAGCTAATAAATCTCATAGAAGATGTATCATTGTACAATATGATAAAAGTGTCAAGCCTTGTGTCTTCTCATAAGGAGACCTTGTTCTTTTATATGACCAAGAACCAGATAAGTTAGGATCAGGAAAGTTCCAACCTATGTGGTCAAGTCCATATATTGTCAAGCGTGTCCTTACAAAAGGGGCTTATGAGTTAGTCGATTTTTATGGAATTCCACTAGTGCAACCTAAGAATGGGTTGTACCTAAAGAAGTACTATGTTTAATCTCATGCATAGTAACATTGTGTACATACTTTCTATAGGTGTGTTGTGTGTGTTTGCAGTGTGTCTCTTTAGAGTTTCCTAATATTTCTGTTGATTCCTTTTACAATTTGTTTACAAATGTCGGCATCCCTTAAATCACATTTTGACTATGCTGATGGTGCTAGTTGTAGCAATTGGAACCTATCCTCAACAACATGGGCTACCTTTGATCCAAATGGCAAGTTAGTGATTCTACAAGGTATTTGTATTAGCCACTTTACCAACATCATCACTAAGTATAGCGTAATGGTCAAGATACTTTCTGATTCTATTTCACATGGTATCCGTCATTTAGTCATAAAACTTGACTCACAGCTCATGGTACTACAACTTGCTAATGTTTATTTGGTTAGAAGTCCTACCATCTTGCATATGTTTTTAAGGGTTTACCTACTATAAAGACATTTTTATTTCATACAATATGAACACATTTCTAGAAATCCAAATACATTGATAGATGCACTTGCTAATCATGTTTTAGATAAACATTTGCGAAGAATGTAAATAAATTTCAATACGCATGATATCACTGAAAACACAATAGGAACATGGAAATATATATAAAGTTTGGTTTTACAAAATTTATGCCCGAGACACATAAGGCAAAGCCGCTCATATACAAAACTACATGCAAATATCTAGGAAGACTAATCAAATTGCTCATGATCACAAGCCACTTCACGAGCTATATTGTGCAGTAGTTGACCAATATGGAGAGGAAATCTGATGTTGTGTTGTTTATTTTGCATCAGAATCTGGTTGATGATGGTCTCATCTATCTCGTGTATCAACCCCTCCATGTGGCACTCCACCTCTATTAGGATATCAACTATATTTAGATTCCGCAGTGCATCCCTTCCTACTACAACAACATGTATTGGTTATAATTCTTCTTGTGGTTGTTCTCCTGCACGATCGAGATATGAAGCAACTATTGGTTGATTGGCCCAATATCTGCATGAAGAAATCAATAGTTTAAGCTCGAACATCAAAAACAGAAAAAAAAAAAATGTAAAACTTTGAAAAATTCAAATGGTTGAAATATCTTACCTATAACATCCCATCACTCACCCTCAAGAAGCACGAGCTGAGGGTCATCATGGAAATCCATCCTTGCATATGGATAATCATTGACCATAATGAACTGTCTATGCGACCATCCAAACAAGGCTAGTGAGACACTAATCGTCGATGAACCTTCATGTTAGGACATATGATCTATCCACCTCCTCATCCATGGTACCCTTAGATCCATGGGCTCAAGAGTAATCTGACGAGGATGTGTTATCCTCCACAATTTTCTAGGCCGATGAGGAGATCGACAGAGGTAAACACAGACCAAGCTTTCAGTTTGGTAGCTAGCCCTACCAAACCATAGAGGGCCCTCTCTATGAAATCACAACCAAAGAATCAACTGGAATGTAAAAGGATTTTAGTCTAGGTATGTTTAGCTCAAGTAGGTTTTGAAAATTTATGGTTTTGGTATTGGGAGAAAAACCAGGTAGCTAGGTTAGAGGATAAAAGGGTTATAATAGCAAAGATATGGAGGATCAAGGTAACATTAATTTTGTGATGGATCTTAGGGTTTTCCAGTGTAGTGTAGTGTTTATAAGAAGAAAAATGTCTTAATGAGCATGAAACATGAATTCATTAAGCAAGAAATAAAGTAATAATGATATTTCCATCAAAGCAGAGCTTTATGCAAAGAATTTTGTTTATACATTGTAAGGAAAACAATTGAAGAATTGATGAATGGAAAGAGGAGATGAATATATTTCCTATAAAGCTATTACATAGAAAAAAAAACGTCACAAACTTATTGCACATGAATTCCTAGATAACAGTTGCAAGCTGCATCCTTTGATTTTCAGAAAATGTCCAAGTACAAGCTACAATAGTTCTCCCCTCTCATGTCCAACCAGTTCTATGAATGAGAAAATGATACATAAAGACCAAAAAAACATATCTCCACTCTCAGGGGTCAAATCCATGACTTTTGGAGTTGTTCCCCAAAGGTCTCAACCAAAACCCTAATGACTAGGGAGGTTAACAAACTCTCCCTCAATTTGAGACACTGTTTCGTTTGACCCAAAACAAGTGAAATTTGCATGTATCTACCTAATTTGAAATTCATCTAGAATAATAACACCTCAATTACATAATTACCTTCTCAATTACATCATTTACATAGGTAAAAAGTCAAACTACGTCAAACTGATGAAGAAAATCAACCTCCTTGAAAAAGCGTAGCGTGGTTGAGGAAAAGCACAACGTCAGATTTCATGCCACTTTTGGAGGCCTTCCTGAACTCCAAATTGAGCTCATGATAGCTCATTGGAAAGATCTCTCTATATAGTTATCCATAGATCCCTCACAAACTGAAAATTATTGAGTATAGATCCTAAAAAGTGACTTCTCCCAAGACTGGTCAAAAAGTGTAGCGTAAGACATAGTGGAGGGATTTTAGTGAAAAATAATTTTTTTATGAATTGGGATGGGTGAGTGATGTATGGATGGTGTACCATGGTGGATGAATTTTATTCATAATTTGCAAGGTCATGCTTGATGGTCATTTAATTTGGATCTCCCTCCTATAGCATTTAGGGGCCCTCCTCTAGCACTACAAGACCTTCTTGTAGAAATTACAGGTCCTTCCTGTAGAAATCGAAAGAGGGGGTGAAATTTTGATTTTGAGCTAATGGGATGATGGGGAGTTGTGGTCACATGAGTTTGGATGGTGGATATGAAGTGGATGGAGGGAAGAGTGGAGAGAATCTTGCGGATACTATTCTTTTGCTATGGAATCTTCCACTGTCTTCAATTCTGCAAAATGACAAAAAAAAATTAATAGACATGTTGTAGATCCATGTCTTGGGATTTTTACTTTGTTTTCTTCTTGAGACACAAAGACTACCTTAGGAGAGTTTTTCAATCTATATTCCTGCCCTGGGTGCCTCAAGAGAGATTTTCACCCATGGATCTTTATTTTTTCTTCTTTTTTCTTTACTCCTGGGCTACCTCAGAGAGGTTTTCAACCCAAGAGTTTTCCTCAAATGCATCATAAAGGTTTTCATCCAAGCCTTTTATTTTTTATTTCTTTTTCTTTCAAAAGGTATCTAGAAATGTTGTGCACTAGAAGCTATGACACTTCTACTCACATTGACCTCTCTTCTGACGGCGCTGATGAATTCTTCCTTGAACATAAGTTTTTTTGTATACCTTCATCCTATATCAATTGGCAAGCAAGGGAATCCCTTCCTCATCAATGGGCCTGATTTTAACAACTCCATTTTCATGTAATTTCTCTATTAGGTATGGGCCTAACCATCTTGTCATCAATTTTCCTTTAAAATATTTGAACCTAGAGTCATATAATAATGCCCAATCCCCTTCCTAAAAACAATTGTCCTTGATATGTCTATCATGTCATACCTTCCTCTGCAATTGTATAACTTCAATGTGTAGGAGGGCCTACATTCTAAAATCATCCAAGAAATTCAACTAGAGAAGCATCTTCTTTTATTATTTGGTGACATCTAAGGCCAATTGGGCTGCCATTCTCAAGGTATTATACTCAAACTCAATAGAGATCAGAGCTTTCTTTCCATAAACCAGATCATATAGAGTGAAACAAATAGTTGTTTTCCAAGTTGTGTTATAGGCCCAAGTAGCCTCCACTAATATGTTTTCCCAATCCCTTATGTTGTTGCTCACAACCTTGGTGAGAATATTCTCCAGTGCCCTATTTGTAACCTCTACTTGTACATTTTCTTGAGGGTGATAGGCAGTAGATTTTTTGTGTTTGATATGACGCTACCTTAAAATATTCTCAATCGGATGTCATGAGAATTGAGCTCCTTGATTGGTGACTATCTCTCTGGGGTACCCAAATTTGTAGAATAGATTTTCCCTTAACAATTCAGCCACTTTATCCTTTGTTGTTGCCTTGACAACCTTGGTCTCATCACACTTTGTAAAATAATCATTGCACACAATGATGTACTTTTTCTTCCCTGATGATGGATCAATTGGCCCAATGAAATTCATGCCCCACTTATCCAATGGCTCCAAGGCCGCCTAGGGCTGTAGGAGAATTTAATCCTTAGGTGTGGGTTTCCCCATACTTTGGCACTAATCACATCTGCTAGTATACCTTCTTACATCATGGTATAGACTGGGTCAATAATATCTAGCTTGTATTGCTTTGAAAGTTGTTCTTAAGATCTGATCTAGTCCTAGCTTGAAGATATTCCCCCAATCCAAGTGAAAGGGGCACTCTTCCTTACACATTTTCTCTTTTAAGACATAGTGGAGGGATTTTAGTGAAAAATAATTTTTTTATGAATTGGGATGGGCGAGTGATGTATGGATGGTGTACCATGGTGGATGAATTTTATTCATAATTTGCAAGGTCATGCTTGATGGTCATTTCATTTGGATCTCCCTCCTATAGCTTTTAGGGGCCCTCCTCTAGCACTACAAGACCTTCTTGTAGAAATTAAAGGTCCTTCCTGTAGAAATCGAAAGAGGGGGTGAAAATTTGATTTTGAGCTAATGGGATGATGGGGAGTTGTGGTCACATGAGTTTGGATGGTGGATATGAAGTGGATGGAGGGAAGAGTGGAGAGAATCTTGCGGATACTATTCTGTTGCTATGGAATCTTCCACTGTCTTCAATTCTGCAAAATGACAAAAAAAAATTAATAGACATGTTGTAGATCCATGTCTTGGGATTTTTACTTTGTTTTCTTCTTGAGACACAAAGACTACCTTAGGAGAGTTTTTCAATCTGTATTCCTGCCCTGGGTGCCTCAAGAGAGATTTTCACCCATGGATCTTTATTTTTTCTTCTTTTTTCTTTACTCCTGGGCTACCTCAGAGAGGTTTTCAACCCAAGAGTTTTCCTCAAATGCATCATAAAGGTTTTCATCCAAGCCTTTTATTTTTTATTTCTTTTTCTTTCAAAAGGTATCTAGAAATGTTGTGCACTAGAAGCTATGACACTTCTACTCACATTGACCTCTCTTCTGACGGCGCTGATGAATTCTTCCTTGAACATAGGTTTTTTTGTATACCTTCATCCTATATCAATTGGCAAGCAAGGGAATCCCTTCCTCATCAATTGTCCTGATTTTAACAACTCCATTTTCATGTAATTTCTCTATTAGGTATGGGTCTAACCATCTTGTCATCAATTTTCCTTTAAAATATTTGAACCTAGAGTCATATAATAATGCCCAATCCCCTTCCTAAAAACAATTGTCCTTGATATGTCTATCATGTCATACCTTCCTCTGCAATTGTATAACTTCAATGTGTAGGAGGGCCTACATTCTAAACTCATCCAAGACATAGTGGAGGGATTTTAGTGAAAAATAATTTTTTTATGAATTGGGATGGGTGAGTGATGTATGGATGGTGTACCATGGTGGATGAATTTTATTCATAATTTGCAAGGTCATGCTTGATGGTCATTTCATTTGGATCTCCCTCCTATAGCTTTTAGGGGCCCTCCTCTAGCAATACAAGACCTTCTTGTAGAAATTACAGGTCCTTCCTGTAGAAATCGAAAGAGGGGGTGAAAATTTGATTTTGAGCTAATGGGATGATGGGGAGTTGTGGTCACATGAGTTTGGATGGTGGATATGAAGTGGATGGAGGGAAGAGTGGAGAGAATCTTGCGGATACTATTCTGTTGCTATGGAATCTTCCACTGTCTTCAATTCTGCAAAATGACAAAAAAATATTAATAGACATGTTGTAGATCCATGTCTTGGGATTTTTACTTTGTTTTCTTCTTGAGACACAAAGACTACCTTAGGAGAGTTTTTCAATCTGTATTCCTGCCCTGGGTGCCTCAAGAGAGATTTTCACCCATGGATCTTTATTTTTTCTTTACTCCTGGGCTACCTCAGAGAGGTTTTCAACCCAAGAGTTTTCCTCAAATGCATCATAAAGGTTTTCATCCAAGCATTTTATTTTTTATTTCTTTTTCTTTCAAAAGGTATCTAGAAATGTTGTGCACTAGAAGCTATGACACTTCTACTCACATTGACCTCTCTTCTGACGGTGCTGATGAATTCTTCCTTGAACATAGGTTTTTTTGTATACCTTCATCCTATATCAATTGGCAAGCAAGGGAATCCCTTCCTCATCAATGGGCCTGATTTTAACAACTCCATTTTCATGTAATTTCTCTATTAGGTATGGGCCTAACCATCTTGTCATCAATTTTCCTTTAAAATATTTGAACCTAGAGTCATATAATAATGCCCAATCCCCTTCCTAAAAACAATTGTCCTTGATATGTCTATCATGTCATACCTTCCTCTGCAATTGTATAACTTCAATGTGTAGGAGGGCCTACATTCTAAACTCATCCAAGACATAGTGGAGGGATTTTAGTGAAAAATAATTTTTTTATGAATTGGGATGGGTGAGTGATGTATGGATGGTGTACCATCGTGGATGAATTTTATTCATAATTTGCAAGGTCATGCTTGATGGTCATTTCATTTGGATCTCCCTCCTATAGCTTTTAGGGGCCCTCCTCTAGCACTACAAGAGCTTCTTGTAGAAATTACAGGTCCTTCCTGTAGAAATCGAAAGAGGGGGTGAAAATTTGATTTTGAGCTAATGGGATGATGGGGAGTTGTGGTCACATGAGTTTGGATGGTGGATATGAAGTGGATGGAGGGAAGAGTGGAGAGAATCTTGCGGATACTATTCTGTTGCTATGGAATCTTCCACTGTCTTCAATTCTGCAAAATGACAAAAAAAAATTAATAGACATGTTGTAGATCCATGTCTTGGGATTTTTACTTTGTTTTCTTCTTGAGACACAAAGACTACCTTAGGAGAGTTTTTCAATCTGTATTCCTGCCCTGGGTGCCTCAAGAGAGATTTTCACCCATGGATCTTTATTTTTTCTTTACTCCTGGGCTACCTCAGAGAGGTTTTCAACCCAAGAGTTTTCCTCAAATGCATCATAAAGGTTTTCATCCAAGCATTTTATTTTTTATTTCTTTTTCTTTCAAAAGGTATCTAGAAATGTTGTGCACTAGAAGCTATGACACCTACTCACATTGACCTCTCTTCTGACGGTGCTGATGAATTCTTCCTTGAACATAGGTTTTTTTGTATACCTTCATCCTATATCAATTGGCAAGCAAGGGAATCCCTTCCTCATCAATGGGCCTGATTTTAACAACTCCATTTTCATGTAATTTCTCTATTAGGTATGGGCCTAACCATCTTGTCATCAATTTTCCTTTAAAATATTTGAACCTAGAGTCATATAATAATGCCCAATCCCCTTCCTAAAAACAATTGTCCTTGATATGTCTATCATGTCATACCTTCCTCTGCAATTGTATAACTTCAATGTGTAGGAGGGCCTACATTCTAAACTCATCCAAGACATAGTGGAGGGATTTTAGTGAAAAATAATTTTTTTATGAATTAGGATGGGTGAGTGATGTATGGATGGTGTACCATCGTGGATGAATTTTATTCATAATTTTCAAGGTCATGCTTGATGGTCATTTCATTTGGATCTCCCTACTATAGCTTTTAGGGGCCCTCCTCTAGCACTACAAGACCTTCTTGTAGAAATTAAAGGTCCTTCCTGTAGAAATCGAAAGAGGGGGTGAAAATTTGATTTTGAGCTAATGGGATGATGGGGAGTTGTGGTCACATGAGTTTGGATGGTGGATATGAAGTGGATGGAGGGAAGAGTGGAGAGATTCTTGCGGATACTATTCTGTTGCTATGGAATCTTCCACTGTCTTCAATTCTGCAAAATGACAAAAAAAAATTAATAGACATGTTGTAGATCCATGTCTTGGGATTTTTACTTTGTTTTCTTCTTGAGACACAAAGACTACCTTAGGAGAGTTTTTCAATCTATATTCCTGCCCTGGGTGCCTCAAGAGAGATTTTCACCCATGGATCTTTATTTTTTCTTCTTTTTTCTTTACTCCTGGGCTACCTCAGAGAGGTTTTCAACCCAAGAGTTTTCCTCAAATGCATCATAAAGGTTTTCATCCAAGCATTTTATTTTTTATTTCTTTTTCTTTCAAAAGGTATCTAGAAATGTTGTGCACTAGAAGCTATGACACTTCTACTCACATTGACCTCTCTTCTGACGGCGCTGATGAATTCTTCCTTGAACATAGGTTTTTTTGTATACCTTCATCCTATATCAATTGTCAAGCAAGGGAATCCCTTCCTCATCAATGGTCCTGATTTTAAAAACTCCATTTTCATGTAATTTCTCTATTAGGTATGGGCCTAACCATCTTGTCATCAATTTTCCTTTAAAATATTTGAACCTAGAGTCATATAATAATGCCCAATCCCCTTCCTAAAAACAATTGTCCTTGATATGTCTATCATGTCATACCTTCCTCTGCAATTGTATAACTTCAATGTGTAGGAGGGCCTACATTCTAAACTCATCCAAGACATAGTGGAGGGATTTTAGTGAAAAATAATTTTTTTATGAATTGGGATGGGTGAGTGATGTATGGATGGTGTACCATCGTGGATGAATTTTATTCATAATTTGCAAGGTCATGCTTGATGGTCATTTCATTTGGATCTCCCTCCTATAGCTTTTAGGGGCCCTCCTCTAGCACTACAAGAGCTTCTTGTAGAAATTACAGGTCCTTCCTGTAGAAATCGAAAGAGGGGGTGAAAATTTGATTTTGAGCTAATGGGATGATGGGGAGTTGTGGTCACATGAGTTTGGATGGTGGATATGAAGTGGATGGAGGGAAGAGTGGAGAGAATCTTGCGGATACTATTCTGTTGCTATGGAATCTTCCACTGTCTTCAATTCTGCAAAATGACAAAAAAAAATTAATAGACATGTTGTAGATCCATGTCTTGGGATTTTTACTTTGTTTTCTTCTTGAGACACAAAGACTACCTTAGGAGAGTTTTTCAATCTGTATTCCTGCCCTGGGTGCCTCAAGAGAGATTTTCACCCATGGATCTTTATTTTTTCTTCTTTTTTCTCTACTCCTGGGCTACCTCAGAGAGGTTTTCAACCCAAGAGTTTTCCTCAAATGCATCATAAAGGTTTTCATCCAAGCCTTTTATTTTTTATTTCTTTTTCTTTCAAAAGGTATCTAGAAATGTTGTGCACTAGAAGCTATGACACTTCTACTCACATTGACCTCTCTTCTGACGGCGCTGATGAATTCTTCCTTGAACATAGGTTTTTTTGTATACCTTCATCCTATATCAATTGGCAAGCAAGGGAATCCCTTCCTCATCAATGGTCCTGATTTTAACAACTCCATTTTCATGTAATTTCTCTATTAGGTATGGGCCTAACCATCTTGTCATCAATTTTCCTTTAAAATATTTGAACCTAGAGTCATATAATAATGCCCAATCCCCTTCCTAAAAACAATTGTCCTTGATATGTCTATCATGTCATACCTTCCTCTGCAATTGTATAACTTCAATGTGTAGGAGGGCCTACATTCTAAACTCATCCAAGAAATTCAACTAGAGAAGCATCTTCTGTTATTATTTGGTGACATCTAAGGCCAATTGGGCTGCCATTCTCAAGGTATTATACTCAAACTCAATAGAGATCAGATCTTTCTTTCCATAAACCAGATCATATGGAGTGAAACAGATAGTTTTTTTCCAAGTTGTGTTATAGGCCCAAGTAGCCTCCACTAATATGTTTTCCCAATCCCTTATGTTGTTGCTCACAACCTTGGTGAGAATATTCTCCAGTGCCCTATTTGTAACCTCTAGTTGTACATTTTCTTGAGGGTGATAGGCAGTAGATTTTTTGTGTTTGATATGACGCTACCTTAAAAGATTCTCAATCGGATGTCATGAGAATTGAGCTCCTTGATTGGTGACTATCTCTCTGGGGTACCCAAATTTGTAGAATAGATTTTCCCTTAACAATTCAGCCACTTTATCCTTTGTTGTTGCCTTGACAACCTTGGTCTCATCACACTTTGTAAAATAATCATTGCACACAATGATGTACTTTTTTTTCCCTGATGATGGATCAATTGGCCCAATGAAATTCATGCCCCACTTATCCAATGGCTCCAAGGCTGCCTAGGGTTGTAGGGGAATTTAATCCTTAGGTGTGGGTTTCCCCATACTTTGGCACTAATCACATCTGCTAGTATACCTTCTTACATCATGGTATAGACTGGGTCAATAATATCTAGCTTGTATTGCTTTGAAAGTTGTTCTTAAGATCTGATCTAGTCCTAGCTTGAAGATATTCCCCCAATCCAAGTGAAAGGGGCACTCTTCCTTACACATTTTCTCTTTTACATAGATGACATATTTGGAGAAAATATTGCAACAAATAGGTAGTTGGCTATGTCAACAGACCATGGAGAGAGCACTAAGATAGAAAATAAGTGCTCATATGGAAGGTGATCATTGACCATCCCTTCATCACCTGCAGGAAAAGCAGGTTTAGACAGAAAATCCATAACTAATTTTTCCTTTCCTCGCTTGTCAATGATAGTTAATTTTTTTTAAAAAATAGTAACCATCTAATGATTCTAACATTCACATCAAGATTATTCATCAAGTATTTTATAGTTTCATGGTCAATATGCTCAAAAGTTTGGTATCCAATGATGTAGTGATTGAATTTGTTCAAGGAGTGTACAACAAATAGGATTTATTTCTCAATTATAGTGTAGTTCAATTCAATCTTAAACATATTTTTACTAATGAAGTAAATGGCATATGGTAACTTACCATCTATTTGTCCCAAGGCTTCCCACACAACTTTGTCGGATGCATCAACATCGATATGGAAAGGCAAAGCCCAATTTGGCCCCCTAAGTATGGGTGAAGTGTCTACTTTATCCTTCAAAATATCAAGGGCCTTTTGGCAGCTATCTTTCCAGAAAAATTCTAAGTCCTTGGCCAAAAATACAAACAATGGTTAGGCCACTTTTCTAAAGTCATTGATAAACCACCAATAGTATCAAGATAAACCCAAGAAAATCCTAACATCCCTCTGCTTTTGAGGAGTAGGGACCCTTCTTATGATGTCAATTTTATTTGGGTCCACTTGTATTCCCTCCTAAGATATCGAATGGCCAAGGACAGTTCCTGCATTCATTAAGAATTCACACTTCTCAGGACTAAGTGAGAGGTTCATTTCAATGCATTTCTTCGGGACTTTTCCCAAGTTAGAGAGAACCTCCAAGAATTCACACCCATAGGGAGTGAATCATCCATGTAGATATCTACAAATTCATGGACCAACTCCACAAAGATGCTCAGAACTTCCCTTTGAAAAGTGGCAGGGAATTACATAAATCGAAAGGGTAGACCCTATAAGAAACGGTGCCCCAAGGACATGTGAATGTAGTTTTGTCTTGATCCTGAGAGTTGATCTAGATTTGATTGTAACTATTGAATCCATCGAGGAAAGAGAAGAACTTCTTCCCTGCAAGACCATCTAAAAATTGATCAATGAAAGGTTAAGGGAAATGGTCTTTCTTAGTGTCTTTGTTTATTTCTCTATAATCCATGTATATCCTCCATGTACCATTCTTCTTTGCAACCAAAACTAGAGGGGACACCCACTCACTATCTGAGATGGGGTACATGAACCTTGCATCTACGATCTTTTAAAAATCTTCCTTTACTATGTCCTTGAGGGTGGGGTTCATTTTCCTCTTAGGTTGGCGCATAGCTTTTTATCCCTCCTTGATGTAGATGCGATTAGTACAAACTGAAGGATGCACCCCCTTCATTTCTTTATAGTTCCCAGCAAAATCATCTAACGGCTCTCTCAACATCTTGCACAAATTCTCTTCTTGGTTGGCAGAGAGAGAGGGGTTAATCTTCAAGGTTATAGATGGACCAAATTCTACAAGTTTAACATGGGCAAGGCTTGGGTCAACTAAGCATAATTCAGTCCAAGGATTACCCTTATATTCCTTTACAAGATCAATAAGATGAATGGTATTGGGGGGTTGGTTCTGGAGGATCTGGTCAATGAGGCCATCTTCATCAGGTTGCCCCCCTTCTATAATAACATCTAGGGTATATATTAGATGGGATGTTGTATGATACACTTCATCTTCCTCCTCCTCTTCTAACCATAGGGTTAAGTCATGCTCAATGGATGGCTACGAAGGACGGTACAATACCAACTATTTGACAAATGCCTACTATTAATGGTCACGTTCTTGGCTCTGCAACTAATGTAAGAATCAACAATGTCTAACCATGGCCTTCCCAGGATGAGAGGATATCTATTGAATTTTTTTTGGGTTGGAGAAACAAGAAGTCAGTAGGATACTTCGAGGAGTCAATAGAGACTGCTACATCCTCAACAACTCCCTCAGGAGCCACTGTGGATTTATCTACAAGTTGCAATACTATAATGGTCTTTCTCAAGGATCCTTGGAGGTTTAGTTTTAGCATGGTTTATTTAGTCATCAAATTGATGGCAACCCCAAGATCAATTAGGGTGTGAGGGATAATGATGCCATCAATGTGCATATCTACCACTAGACTTCCAGGGTCTAGATATTTTGGACAAATCACTCTCCCCAACATCAAATGAGATAATTCAGCAATAAAATTAATGGTGGGGGTGTCCCCTTTTCTCCTCCCTGGGTGTTTGAAACATTTCTCTTTGATAAGATTATTGTATATGGGAACATCCTTAATAGCTTGGAGGAGGGGTATTTTAACACACATATTCTTCAATTCTCCTAGAAGTTTTGTCTCTTCTGGGGTGTGCTAGCTAGGATGGATCAATATCTCAAGAAAAGGAGGTGGATTGACTTGAATTCTACTCTCTTCCTTTTCCTCTTTAAGCTCCTCAGGTGGAGATGGGGTTTGCTTATCTCGAAGAACTCTTCCAGACCTGAGGTTGATTTCTTGAATCTCTACAACATATGCAAGGTAAGATGTCTCTCCACTGTAGACCTATTGCGCTTGCTTGTTATTCGGGTTTGGATTGGGTTGAGTAGGCATATGAGGTTGCTTTGGTGGAGAAGGATGAGTGAGCTGCGGTTGAGATGGAGGTGGAGGCAGTAAAGTAGGAGGTTGGTTGAGTTTATGCCTCCGCCCTTGTGATGGGTGATTCCATTGAGGACGTCAAGAAGCATATCGCTGAAATGGTTGATTGAAAGGTTGGGGAGGATATTGAAGAGCATAAGGCCAAGAAGGAGGTGTGGACCATGATGGTTGAGTGGAAGAGTACCAAGGTGGTAAGGGTGATTTCTGGTTGGGATGGTAATAAGAGTAAGATGCACCTTGCATGCCATGCTAGTATGGCTGAGGTCCTTAAGGCCTCCTTTGATTTATAAAATAGAGTTTCTCAATCCCATCTTCTGCCCCTTGGTATAAAAATTTTAATCTAGGAAAATAAGGACGTTTATTTGTGGCATGGTTTTCCTCACAACTAATAAAACCTCTTTGGCATTTAATGGGCATTCATTTTTGGGATGCCTTCTACTGCATTTAGGAAAAAAATAACTTAGGCCATCTCTGCTTCCTCTTGTCTCCTCTTGAACTGCATGGTATCCATTTGCAAAGAAAAGTTATGCAACATTTCAATTTTAAATTCCTCCAACATGTTTCCAATTTCATTCTTGATGAATTTTGTGGAGGGAGAGGAACTGGTCAAGGCTTGACTAGCCCTACCCTTCTTCCTAGAAGCCCTAGAATGGTTCTTGAACATTGTTTTTATGTATTCGTATGATAATTGATAGATGTATTCCCCAAACATCATGTGAAGGGCTTCTAGCATGTACTGCCCTGTCCCGCAGAGAAGAACTAACTTGAGCGATTCAGGATCAAGGGTGCATCTAGCCCTCAAATAACTAAGATAGAATCTCTCCTCATAGTCCTCTAGGGATTCATCTGGTCCAAGAGTCATTCTAAATATTTCTTCTTTGGTTTCTTTGGACCTACAGTAGTTCCCATACTTGTTGTTAAAGGCTTGTTGCATTTGAGCCGAGGTAGTGATGTTATCCCTATACAGACACATAAACCAACACAAGGTTTCATCCTTAAGGGTATATGGGAATAATTTTAGCTTCTCATGATCAGAGGTATAGTTATATTTTCTGCGGACAACAACAAAATCAACATAAAAGTATCAAGATCATCAAAGGTTAAGCCATGGAAGTGGGAAAGGGCATTAGAGCTTATATTCTTCTTTCTAGCCTCTCCATTAGTCTCTTTGATAGGTGAAATATCATCATTCATGTTTCCAATGATGGTTTGGGTATGTGAAATGGGTTCTTCTTCTTCCTCAGTAGGTTCTTCAAAAATTTCAGGTTGTTCACCTAAGGGGTTTTTTAATTTCCCTGTAGTCATAGAGGGAAGATGGCAATCATCGAAGAAGAGTGGAGGTTGATTTTTTGAGGGTGTGTGCATGTTTGGAAATAATTTTTATTCAATATCTCTATTCCTATGAGGCATGAAAGAAAATTTTCTTCTTTTATGTGATTTTTTCAAAACTGAATGTAGAACAAAAAGCAATTCTTAACCAGAAATGGAGATGGGGAAAGGCCCTTGCCTACAAATCCAACATTCCTGCAAAATCACATGCAGATGCTCTCTTATCACTCACAAAATATCATAACCAATGGTGGAAAATATGAGTTGAATTTAAAAACTATCTAACTTATGCCAAAAACTCTAATCTATGGAATGAATCACTTCTAAGCTACAACAAACATATGTAAAACAAGATAACTATTATATACTTTTTTGCAATAAATCATAAAAATAGTATTTCTAGGATGTGATTGTATATTCCTCTATTCATGCTCCCATGAGAGAGATCAGATAGAGATAGTAGTTAGAGGATTTTTGAGGAATTATATTATAATAAAGTGCAGCAAAATAACAAACATTTTAAGATAAAAATGAATAGAAATACATAAGAGGGACCAAAGATACTAGGGTTGGGCCTGAAACCAAGAACCTTAGCCCTCTTAAACTAACCCAATGATGGATCAATAATAAATTTCTCGTTATCATTGCATCAATGTAAAATACATTGCATAACAAGTAAAAAATAATAGTAGCAAGTGATTGAGCTCAATAGCTTCTTAGCTAAAAACAAAGTTCAAATCCTAATGATCTCTTTGGCATGTTTATTTATACAAAAGGTTCACTACCAATAAGTCCCTAGAAAATAGAGATGTTTGTCTCCAAAAACTCAAGAAACATGGATCTATATCTCCTTGAAGTGCACTTTAGTTGGCTGCCAATGAACTCAAGCTAATGAGAGATAAAGTGGTGATCTTGGCTGATTGACAGAGTTAAGGAGGTGTACTACCTCCTAGAATATCTCCCTGTTGTCTACTCCAAGCTCCTACATTGAAATTATCTCATAATTGCTCCATTTCCTACATTTAAACCATATTAGGCCACATGACATATAAAAACATCTTTCACCCCTCTCACTAAGCATAATATAACAACAATTGTAAAAAAATGTCAGAAAGAGATAGTTCTAAAGTTGGAGGATGGAATTATGACCCTTATGATATAGCTATTAATGATGCTCATTAGCAAGTTCTAGAGAAGTAGCTGTAGGTGCAGGCTTTAGAGGAGTAGGCATAGGTTCCTAAGAAGAAGGTTCAAGTTCCAAAGGCTCAGAGGGAGTCAAGTTCTAGCGGGAGCTTCCAGATTCAGAGGGATATTTTGTAGCCCAGGAAGAGCACTTGGCCAGTGGGGTGCAAGCATGCTTCCACATCTAGCAAGAAGGAATCATGGAGGGATTGGAAAGTGATACAAGAGAAGACTGAGAAGCAAGGTGCTTCCAATGAAAACGACACTTCTGAGAGAGGTGTAGTTCATGATGCGAGGATTGCTGCAGTGGTGAGCACCAAGAGTTGGGCGAGTGTTGCAAGTAGTGATGATGATGATGAGTTACTTCCTAGTCTTCTAAGTACCTCCCTTACTAAGAGATAGTGTTGATTTTTTAGTAGCTTTGGAGGTACTCCAAACCCTAGGGTTCAGGGTTTGGAAGGTGGAGCACCACAAGAGTCACTTGTGGGCTTGGAACCCAAGCTTGGGATTTTTTACCATCATGATTTGGGCCAAAACCATGGGCACATTTCAACATGTGATGGATAAAGATGATAAATCTCATTGATATGAATACGACACAATGAAGATCATCTGATCCTGAGTTGTAGAAATGGAGTTATGAATGTTTTAAGCATATGGTTGAGTTTTGCACATGTATGGTCAAGTCGGCTTGATGATAATAAACCATCTGACCATTGTACAAGCCCTATGATGATGTTTTGATGAGCCCTTGTATGTAGTATAAATACAAGGTGAGTGTGAGATTATTTGACACATCCAAAAGTCCAACACAAGCATAAGAAGGAGCTCATTGGAGGAGAAAGAGATTTTTTGTTTTGGGTCGTAGGTAGGAGGGAATTTCAGCAAGAGAAAGAGGCTACATAGGAGCCTTTTCATGACTATTAAGGGGTCATATTACATCTACATGTAGGTCGAGTAAAAAGAGGAGGACGCAGGTTTGTTTGGGGCACATTTTAGGGATAGACATCTCTGTTTTGTGTAGGTTGCAAAGCCTTTCAGATTCATGTGGTAGGCCGCAGGCCTTAACACCTTAGGATAGGCATGCGAAGGGCTAATTAGTGCGCAAAAATTTAGTGTGGAGGTAGAGAATTCTTTTGAAGGGAAGTCACAACTGTTTGAGGGACTATGTGTGGATGTTTTAGGGTTGTTGCAATGTCCCAAGTGCCCTAATGAGGAACATTGGATGGAAACAGTCGTGTAGCATACTTGGAGAAGAATTTGTCTTGTGTTGGGTCATAGTATTGACCAGTTGTGGATCGGTTTTATGGGCAGCCTATAAGTGCCATGTGTTAAAGTTGACTTGGGTAGTTACATACCTCAACTAGGAGCATAACTTATAGTGGAGTATTGGGTACCATTGGATTGGTGGAGGGCAGCATGTTGGCTACCCAAAGTATCCCTTGACAAGCAATATTGAAGTGACGTAGACATTGAAGGTTGGGTGAAGGTTGAATCCTTATCTGTATCTCTTTTATGGACAAAAGAGGCTACTAGAAGGTAGTTTGGAGCTCAAGTATTGGCCATTCAAGAGAGCAGATTGGATCAGCTCGTGTTCATTGTAGCAGAAGCAACTTGCAACATTGATAGGTGGAAGCCCTCCTATAGATTCAATGTCTTGTCCCTTGATGGACTAAGGGGAAGGTAGAGAGCAGAACGAGAGTGGAGGACCGACAAGACGAGATACAACATAGAGTGTTCATTGTGATTTTCATTGTATCTTGTATACCACAGAATGTTATATTATTTGGATTGGCTTAATATAATGAAGATTGGGTTGTGCATTATTGTATAGTATTTTGTTAAAAATTGTGTATACTTGTGCATATGTGATTTTCTGTTAGGTAAAATTGACTTGAGGTTTGAGTCAAGGTTGACCTGGTTAAATAGTAATGGTTTTGGGCACATGGTATAGTGTACCCATGGTATTATGGTTCGTGGTATTGCATGTAATGGTGCCTATAAAAGGCTGGAAATACTTCATTGTAATGTAGGCCTGGAGGTGAGTGGTGAAGGCTCACTTGGCCAGATTGGCCATGGTTTTGGCCAATGCTAATGAAATCTCATTGGGTTGGTTTTTTTCCCAGATTTGGGGTTTTCCTGGATAAATACTATGTGTATAATATTTATATGTATTGTTGCTCGTTATTTTATTATTCCTCTTTGTAAATATCGGTAAATTTCAGTAATAATTTATATCTTTGCTGTAAATTTCTTAACAACTGGTATCAGAGCTAAGTTGGCTTCAGAATGACATTTTTTGTTGCCAACGATTTTGTATTAGCCTAGTAGATAGAGAGATAATTTATTTTTGTTGGTGGATAGAGAGTTAATTAAGTTTTTCTTGTAGATCTGGGCCATAGATTGTGAAGCAAAGCTGCACACTATTGGGTCATGAGAGATTCAATGGATAAGGAGGATATGTGCACGTGGATTAATTATTTGATGAACCATGTACCTAAAAAGAACATATTGATGAACCATGTACCTGAAAAGAATGCCTAGATAACTAGTGGTTATAGCGCCTGGTGGCTCATGTAATTTGGTAGTGGGGTTCTTTTTATATGGACATTGATGTCATATGTACAAAGACAACAATAAGGGTAACAATTTTTTTATTATTATAATGGAGTGAAATTTTTAATTTGCATGTAAATGGGCATACTATTGTAAGACTTGGTAAGGCATGCGTACCCCTCGGTAATTATTGGTAAAGTTTGGGTTAGACCTAGGTAATAGGGGGATGTCAGGTTAACAAATCTCAGGTAAAAAATTTGAAGGGGGCAAGGGCTAGAGTCAGCGGGATTGTCTCACTTAGTAGGTTTTGGTTGGATTTAGTTAAGGAACCCTAAGTCAAGTTTAAGGGAGGAATTATCAGGTAAAATTAACTCGGGGTTTGAGTCAAGGTAGACCTAGTTAAATAGTAGTGGTTTTGGGCACATGGTATAGTGTACCCATGGTATTATGCTCCATGGTATTACATGTAATGGTGACTATAAAAGGCTGGGAATGCTTCATTGTAATGTAGGCCTAGAGGTGTGTGGTGAAGGCTCACTTGGCCAGATTGGCCAGGGTTTTGGCCAATGCTAATGAGATCTCATTGGGTTGGGTTTTTACTAGATAAATATTATATGTATAATATTTATTTGTATTGTTGCTCATTAGCTTATTATTCCTCTTTGTAAATATTAGCAAATCTCAGTAATAATTTATCTCTCTGCCGTAAATTTCTTAACATTCGCTTCTTTATATTTTCCACTCTCAAAAGTAGTTCTTATTGAGATTCTTGGTTTGGTAGTGTAAGAGATTCTAAGATTCTATCTTAGACCTAAGATCGTGGAAATTCAATAGTTTTTGCGCTGCATGCTTGGTCGAGGGCGGGAAAGGATCCCCCGCCCAAGCTCACGGACTAGTAGCCCTAGGCAGCTAGGACCCTTGGGCCATAGGTTTGGGTGGCCATTGCCCTTAGGTAGCAAGCATGGGCACCCAGGGCCCCTGGGTTGTGGGCCTGGGCAGGGCGCCTCCTTCCCAAAGGCCTTGGGTGCCTAGGGTCTGTGTGTGATGGGCCTGGCATGGGTACCTCACCCACCCTCACCATGGCCCATAACCCACTGGTCGTAAGTACCATAGGGTGATTTCAGGAATCAACCCTAGGTGTCTAGGGCCCCTGAGATGTGGGATGGGACAGGGCCTCTCGAGGAGCCCCCACCTACACTTGCGTCCCACTGTCATTGGAGGGAGTGAGCGAGGAATCCCCACCTAGGCTTGTGAGCCACAGGGCCTTGACACCCAGGGTTGATTCCGGGAATCGACCTTGGGCGCTTAGGGCCTGTGGGTAACGGGCCATGACAAAGGTAACTCACCCTCCCACACTTAGGCCAATAACCCATGGGCCTTCGATGGCCATGGCCGATTCCAGGAATTTTCTTTAGCCACCCAGGGACTATGAGTCGTGGGATTTAGTGCGGGTGCCTCCCCTGGCCCTGCCCAGGTGTGTGACATATAGGCATTGGGCACCCATGGCCAATTTTAGGATTTGACCTTGGACGCCCAGGGCCTGTGGGTTTCATAATTAGGCAGGAGTGGGAGAGGCACCCCCGCCTAAGCCTACGGCCCACTAGACCTGGGTCACGGGCCTTGATGGGGACACATCTCCCTCCCCCACCTAAGGTTGATTCCCATAGTCAGCCTTAGGTGCCTAGGATGCCTAGGAACCATGTAACGGGGGCCTTGGTGTAGGTGGGTTACGTGCCCTCGGCTAGGATCACGCCCGAAGGGCCCTGGGCACCCAGGACCCCTGTACCATGAGCTAGAGCAGGGGTAGGGTAGGTGACCCTATCAAGGGTTCCTAAGGTCGATTCTGGGAATCAACCCTAGTGCCCAAGAATGATTCTAGTATTCAGGGCTCCGCACCTAGGACCATGGGACGTGGGCCTAGGAAGGGGCAGGTGCAGTGCCCTCGCCTAGCCTAGCAGCCCACGGGCCCTAGGCTCTGAGGGCCGTTTACAGGAATCAACCTTGGGCACTCAAGGCCCATGGGCCGTGATCCTGGGAAGGGGCGATCAATCAGCCTTGACCGTCCAAGGTCTAGAGGGTATAAGCCTGGGTGACCGCCCCACCTAGACCCATGGCCCACGGGCCCTAGCCACCTAATGTCGATTCCTAATTCAGGTGTTCATTTTTAATTTTTTTTTAGTCATATAATTTTTTCATATTTCATGGTTGAAATATGTTGAGAACTTTAGTTTTTTTAATTCCATGGTTGAAAAATTATAAAAATTTAAGGTTTTTTTGAGTTATGTTAGTTTATCTTTAATGCTATGACTGAAAATAATTCGAATTTTAGGTTTTTTTTTAGTCATAATATTTTATTTTTAATGGCATGGATGAAAATTGTTGGAATTTTAAGGTTTTTCAGGTCCTATTATTTTATCTTTAACGTTATTGCTAAAAAAGTGTTGAAATTGTACCCCCAAATTATTTTATTTTATTTTAATATCAAAATTTTTCATTTTTGGTGTGCTTTTTTCATCTTTCTTACACAAAAAATTGGTTTTACTACCATTTTTATTTTTTTTTGAAAATTTGCCCTTAGAAAAAAACATCATTCCGGAATACACACTTTTTGTTTTTGGTTTGTTTTTATGTTTTTTGGGGGTCTTTTGTCCAGTTTTCTCATTTTAAGTTTACAGTTCCTATTTGAAAGTTTACATTGTTAAATTTTAACTTATTATTTTTTAACAATTTTGTAGCCAAAAATCCTTTATTAACTTTGGCTAACTTGACTTAAAAATGGAGCGAAAATAATTTTAAATTTGAATGTTTATCTCCATATGAAACCAACTTGCCATTCCTTTGAAATCTAATAACTTACCCTTAAGTAATTAAATAAAAATCTCTTTTGACCTCTGAAAAAGGATAAATTTCTTCATCCTTAGGCCACCCTATCATGTCATGCCACCTCATCTCCTTTTGGGATTTTTTCCAACATTAAGGGTCTTGGAGTTTTTACCAAGCATATCTCTCCAATGGTGAGGCCTCTAATGACAACGCACATACCATTTGAATTGGCATGATGGAGGAATCCAATGATATAGGTCCTGAGCCCAATGCCTCTCATCTTCATCCCTGAATTCTTTAAAAAGTGTGGGGATTTTGAGCCTTTGACCATTGGAGCTTCCAAGTGATGACAAATATTATGAGCATTCTATAACTATCGCTAGCATCATTGAAAACACCATTCAACTAATTGATAATAAATACTTATTCACCCCCCTCTCAGTATTTCCAATAAGTTACTATGGGTATATTTATTTGCATTGATGAAATTTCTTGTGACATCTTTCCTTGTAATGAGCCAAACTTTCTATGGCACTTATCTCTGTGACCTGGCAGATTGATTAACTACCTTGTGGATAAATCATGACAATGTTTGAAGTGTTGTCTTAGCATTTGCATCACTGGTTAGCTTGACTTGGATTTCTCTTATAGAATATAATCCATAAGAAAAGAATTGATGGGTTTTCCCTTTGTTGGTTTTTCCCTAGCCTTTGGCCTAATTTTTTTTGTCTCTTCTTCTTTTATGCATTGTAATTGTAGAATTGTTTGATGACATAATG
>APFE031657781.1:0-10760 GCA_000404065.3 Pinus taeda | reverse complement strand
TCTATCGAAGATAAGGCACGCCTAGCTGAAGATAATATGCGCCCGTCCGATTTGCGAAGGCACATGATCGAGGATCAACGTGAAGAGGAGTATATTGCAGAAAAGTATGGAGGGTTCATACCAAGTATGGGTGGATTCTTCTCGGAGACGAGGTGATAGGGCATTGTTCTGTGGAAAGGGAAGTCGTATGACTTTCCCGCACCACCACCTTTTTGAAGCTCATGAAGGAGATGGGCTTATTGTCACTTCCTCAAGATGGTGAGACCTCTAGAAGCTTGAGATACCATTGAATGGCGCCTCATGATGAGCATAGTCGGAGGAAAGTTTGTGCGACATGGAAGAGGTGATAATGTTTGCACATGTTTAGGTGCATGTGTTCTTGTGGAGTTGATGCTACAGTTAGATTAGCTACTTGACTAGTCGATTGCGCAAGGGGGTCCAAAACATGTCATTCTTACAGGTTGCGATACATGCATAGACATGGGATATATGTCAAAGACGAGATTCTTCTGTATTGATGAAGACAAATGATGTGAAGGTTGTTCATGATGAGAAGAGTCTTTATGATTTGGTTAAGAAATTTTCCGAGGGGTGTGTTGTTGAGGACGACAACCATTTTGACATGGGGGAGGATGTCAAGACCTTAGGCTAGACACCTGAGCACGCCTGAGTTAGGCCGAGTCGAGTTCGGTGGAATGACTTGGTTGGCATGGAGGGCGCGATTCAGATGTTCAATGGAAAGACTTTGGTGAGACGAGCGCACGAAGAACGCACCTGAGATGAGTTTGGTGGAATGATAAGAACAAATTTGAGAGTCGGCACGACGAGGGTGTCTATCATAGTGCACCCAATCGAAGACAAGGTGCACCTAGCCAAGATGCACCTGATTGAAGATAATATGTGCTGAGATGAGACACGTTCGCCAGAGTTGCGAAGGTACATGACCGAGGATGAGACACGAAGGCACACGACTGAAGTTGAACTGAAGGAAAGTTTGTATGCGACAAATGATGTGACATAATTTGGAGTTTATGGTTGGCTCAAACGAAGGAAGGTCGGCTCAAACGCCCAATCGACACGTCTCTTGGAAGAGACATAACTTTTCATGGAGGGTGAGTCATATATATAAGATGATATGAAAGGAGTTAGAACATCAATCAACCGAAGATCAACAACCTGCCATCTCTAGAAAAGGAGACAACGAAAGAATAAGAGAGTTGGGTCTCACGGAGGAGATCGCTCCCTAAAGAAAGTTGCGGAAGGAATTTGTGCAAGCTTGTGCATTGATGAGAGTGGTACACCGTAGGGTATTTGTGTATCGAGGTTGTGTGCAGGTTGAAAGGACACAACATGGATATTTATTGGGTTTGGTTGTGTATGGCTAGTTGAAGCATTGTAACTGGGTTATTGTATATTTGTATCTGTAAGGGCTTGTGTTAGCGAACTGTTTGGAGTTCTTCCCAATCAAACTGAAGTCCATTATAAAACAAAGTTTTGTGTATGGAAGTTTTATAGTCATAGTTTAGTTGGGAAATTGTTTTGGGAGTTCCCCCTCTCGTTTATTGAAGTGTTATTTATGTACATGATTCGTGTTGTTTATGAATGAATGCGATTATAGTTGAAATTAAGTTAATTGAAGTTAAGCTTTGAAGTGGCTATTGTAGTGAGATTTAATTGAACAAGAATTTCGCAAGTATAAGATATCAGTCTTGGCATAGGGTACATGGGCTAGAGGCCTAGTACGAGCATTAGTAAACTCAAGTTGGTTTCACCATTGAGGAGAAAGTGCGCTGGTGTCGCACACCTCAGGGTACTCAGGAATCTCATAGCTCAGAGGTGTGCCCTAGTGGCGTGGCTTCTAGATTTTGAGGCTACTAATTAGCTTGCTTGAGGGAAGTTATTTTTAGGAGGGAAACCTCACCATGTTTTGAGGCTTACAACATGCCTTCTGGAGGGATGTTGAGCCTCTTGATCCTAAAATATTTCATCCTTTGGGGGATGACCTTTTATCTTCAATGGTTTTGTTTACATTTGGCATACCTTGCTTATTGTCCTAGTCTCCTTTACGTTGTGGATGCCAAGTGACTTTCCTGTAAATTTTCTAGGCTAAGGAGTCAGTGTTGGCTTTGCCTCTACTTGAGCCAACCCAAAAATATTATTAGTGGATGTATGTAGCTTTTTTGGACAATGAGATTACCATGCTTGAATTTTTTGCATGCAATAGTAGTCTCCCACTGGTGAATCATTCATGCCAATGGCAGGAATTAGTCTTTTCCATTCTTTTCTTTTTGACTCTCTCTCTCTCTATTTTCTTTTTTTTTGAACTCTATTTTTGGTCACCACACTAGTGATTGATTCCCTCTAAGTCATTATCATGAGTAGGGCCCAACTTGAGATACTTCTTCCTAGATGGTTTTAGTCAACATGCTCCTTCCTCCTTGTTACTTCCTTGGAATGTTGGTTTTGGTTGTTGCATCTTGTAGACTGCAGCGATGGGATTGCTTAATCATTTATCCAACACATCCTTCCTCTAATATTTTTCTCCTTGACTTTGCTAGTACTACCCTAGTGTCGATTTGGAGGAAGAAGATGTTGATAGATGGATTGAGAGTTTGGAGTAGGAATCAAACCGAGAAGAGGATGAAGATGGAGGATGTTCGTGGACCAGGATTGAACCGTGAAGACACTAAGCCATAACGATCCAGTTTCGATGAAGTTGATGGAAGAGAGTATGGGTAGGTGTTCCTATCCTCCTTTGATAAATTGCATTGTAGAGAAGTATGAAGGGTTCATACCAGGGATGGGTGGATTCTTCTCGGAGACAAAGAGAGATGGCCATGTGATGTAGAAAGGGAAGTCGTATGACTTCCCCACACCACCATCTTTTTGAAACTCATGAAGGAGATAGGCTCACTAGAACTTGCTTGAGATGGTGAGATCCCTGGGAAATTGAGATGCCATTGAATGGCACTTCATGATGAGCAGAACTTGAGGAAAGATTGTGTGACAGGGAAGAGGTGACAATGGGTGCACATGTTTGGGTGCATGTGTTCTTATGGAGTTGATGCTACTGTCAAATTAGCTACCTGACTAGTCAATTACATTAGGGGATCCAACACATGTCATTCTTATAGGTTTCGATACATGAATAGACATGGTATGTATGTTGGAGATGAGATTCTTTTGTATTGATGAAGACAGTTGATGCAGAGGTTGTTCATGATGAGGACAATCTTCGGGCTTTGGTTAAGAAGTTTGTCAAGGGGTGCCTTGTCGAGGACGACAACCATTTTGAAGTGAGGGGGCGAGGGGATATCAAGCCCTTAGGCTAGGCGCTTGAGCACACCTTTTTTAGGGGGAGTCGAGTTCGGTGGAATGACCTGGTCGACACGAAGAGTGTGTTGAAAGTTGTAACTAGGTTCGGTCTTCATAATGACATGTAATTATGGTTTTATGTAAAGAGACATAAATAAATGAAAATTATTGTATTGACTTGCTTCATGGGTTTCATGAGCAAGGATTTTGTTTTTGAGTCAAGACTCCCATTGAGATTCTTTAGGATTTATTTGTCATCTAGTCATAAAACATAAGAGTCATTGTCATGTAAATGAAGTCATGTTACACTATGTAAAAGCTCATCTTGTCTATGTAAGTATCCTCCAAAGAACTTGTCACAAAATGTTTCCAATTCGGCCTACAAACATGAAAGAAGCTACCAAGACAAGTTGGCCTACATCTAGTTGTCAAGTCGGCCTAAAGACCCAAAGAAGAGGGGTATAAGTAGGGGAACTCGACCTCCATTCTAAGCATCAAGTTCGAACTCAATTCCAACAAAGAAGCACAAAAGGAAGTGCGAAAAGGAGGCAGTAAGAAAGGGTTTTCTTTAGGATAAAATGGACACTCTTCTAGGGTATCGAAGGAAGAATCTTCTAGGAAAATCGAAGCAAATTCTTTTGGGACAATGAAGTAGATTCTTCTGGGACAACGAAGTAGATTCTTTTGGGGCAGCAATATCTTATGGGGCAGCGAATAAGGAATCTTCTGCAAGGTAGTGAATAAGTTTCTTCTCGGATATCGAAGGAAGGAATCCTCTGGAATAGTGAAGTAGAGGCCGAGTTTCTCTAGAAGACCTAGAGACCGAGATTCTCTAGGGAAATTGTGAAGGTGCACCATAAGAAGTAGAGACCAAGTATCTCTAGAAGAAGCAAGAGAAGGAAGGACAAAGAAGACTAGGTTAATGACAAGGTTCTTGAAAGAGGATACTAAGAGTCAAGGGTCAGTGTCATGATCTTGGTACTTATCAGTTGAAGATCTAGAAGAAGAATTTTATCGGGTTTTCCTCTCTAGAGGTGAGAGGTTTCTCCCTGGTTGGAGAAGCCATATATTGTGTCACTTGTCTTTATTTTGATAATTGTCTTGATGGAAAAGAACATGCTAATAGACTAACAAAGTGAAAGATCATAAGTAATTGAAGAACAAGCATATCAAAAGCAATTATCAAGAAGAGAAATTGTTAACATTGAATGCCCTAGATTTCTCAACAAAGCTCACCCGAGGGGAGTTCGATGGGAAGAAGTCGGTGAGACAAGTGCATGAAGAACACACCCTAGATGAGTTTGGTGGAATGATTGGAACAAATTGGAGAGTCAACACGACGTGGGTGCCTAGTCGAGGTGCACCTGACTGAAGACAAGGCGTGGCTCGCCTAGATGTGCTTGACCACGAAAAGGTGTTCCCAATGGATACATGCTCGACTGACGACAAGGTGTGATTAGAATTTCCTCCTGAGAACTTCTCACTTCAGAAATTCGATCTCTTGATCTCTCGGTGTGTTTTGCAAATGACCCACAAGATTCCTTAAATAATCTTCTCGTTGACATTCAACGACCCAGATTAAAAGCTAATGAATGGCTAAGATCATTTTAGCTTGATCCTTGTCTTCTTCTAGAAGTTACACTTACGATTAGATTAATACCCATTAATATTTTAATTTCCTAAGTTTAGACTTAGGGGCCCATTAAAAATATTAATTATTTTAATAAAATTGTTTTTGGGTGGAATTTCCCAAAATGCTTTCTGGGTTCTTTGGCATACATGTGCTCGAGCCTCCCTGCAAAGTTTGAGGCCTAGAGCACGTCCGATGCTACTCCAAATCAACAATACCATGCCTTCAAGAGGGATATTGAGCCACTTGATCCTAAAAGACTTCATCCTTTGGTGGGCGATTCTCTATCTTCGATGGTTATGTTTACATTTGGCATACCTTGCTTATTATCTTAGTCTCCTTTACTTTGTGAATGAAAAGTGACTTTCCTGTAAATTTTCTAGGTTTAGGAGTTGGTGTTGCCTTTGCCTTTACTTGAGCCAAACCAAAAATATTATTAGTGGAGGTATACAACTTGCTTCGACAATTAGACTACTATGTTTGAATTTTTATCATAGAATAACTAGCAAACATGGTATATTCAAGATAACAATGTAGCATAAAATTGAAGCATGTATTCAAGTGCTCATGAAACAATTTACCAAGGTAAATGGAAACGAATCAAAGTTTGTTAAGAATATTAAATGCTTGCATATAAAGGATGAATTGCCCAAAGTAAAGTGTAAGCTTGTAGCTTCAAATAACAATGAAATAAAGAATGCAAAGCTCAAATGAAATTGTAACAAACTTTAACTTAATGAAATGTGATACTGAGGTTGTATTAATTCCCAATTAAAGCATGCATGTAAGTAAATGAAGTATGAAAGCTTAAACCATGCAAATGTCAATCAACCCAAGAGAAGACTCCCTCTAAATGGGGAGATAGAATACCATGGGAGAAATCTCAAGCTCCCACAAACAAATTAGATCTTTTATTAGAATTACAATGAGAAGAGGACCTTTCAAAGTCCTCAACTAAACTTCAAGGAGGGTCCTCACAATAATTGCTTGAAACTTGGACACTAGACTTCATTTCTTGAGAAAGTAGTAACAAGATCTCACAAAACTTATGCAAGGGAAACAAGGTGTGACTTTCCTCCAAATGCCCATGGCTTAGAAAGGAAAATGGGCAGACCCCTAGTGAACTCGACTTGGCCAAAATAAGCTTCAAAAGGGCTCATGACATCCTTGGAAATCGAACCCCCAACGTTTGCCAAAGGTCCTGCAAACACTTGCTAGATGTTGCAGGAGATTGCTCTTCAAAATCTACCACACAAGAGTTAGCAAACAATCCAAACAATGACTGCAAAATAGGTTAAGTATTAGTGAAAAAATTAACAAGATAAAAATTCAAACATAGTTACAAGTACATACCAACTAGCTTATCAAAAGTTACAAATTCAAACATAGTTACAAGTACATACCATCTAGCTTATCAAAAGTTGGCACAACATGTCCATTAAGCTTGAAAAATACTAGGACACTTGGAATGCTTCTAAATCCTAGATAGGGTATCCACCATCAACTACAAACAATAACTAGCAAACATGGTATAGGAAGGCATCTCACTAAGCCACTTGTAGCCACTTCAAAGGGTGCCCAACAAACTAGCATGAATACCACCAAGCCGACTATTAATTTCTCACTTATCTGTTCGTCACATATCCTATTTCCTTGTCACCCAAATATATTAAACCCTAGTAGATCATGTCTTCTCTAGATTTTGGTTGTCACAAACCCTAGCTCCTTCAACCCTCACATCAATACAATTATAACGACTCTAATTTAATCTCATTAATGAAACACAATTATTTGTTGACTCCTATATTCAATTCACAATGATGGGCACAAGATGCTAAATTAGAATATATGAGCAACACCATAAACTACTCTAATCTCTATGTGAATATATGGTAAAAATTAGATTCTCAACTACAGAAATTGTGGATAGCAATGTACTTCATTTTTACAAACAATAAAGTTAGAAGTATAGGCCAATTAGCCTATGACAAGTTGGTACATGTTATTCATGCTTGTCATAGGATAGGACACTTCAAATGTTTCCAAACACTAGCTAGGGAATCCACCATCAACAAGAAAACATAACTAGTGAAGATGGCCTAGCAAGGCATAACACTAAGATACTTGTAGCCACTTCAAAGAGTGAACAAAAAACTCGCATGAATACCTACAAGTCCACCCTTGATTCGCCACATGCATAGCCCGACGAACCTTAGGTGCAGAAAAGGATTTACATCGCCTATGTGCAGGTTGATGGGGGATGTGAACCAGGAGGTTTGTTATGAAACCAGCTCACAAAAAGATGGAAAAAATAGATCAACACCTTAGAATTCAGCCTCTTCGAGGGGGAAACCTCCTTTACATTACATAAATGAAAAATTCTTGGATGATTCAAATGACAAAACCTCCTTTCTTATATATAGGAGTCTAAGGGGTCACAATATAACCAAGCCGACCTAACAATAATAATAAAAGGCACAAAAATAACAATAGAGGGATTCTATGGGGCACAGTAATAACAATATGGGGACAATGGGGGCACAACAATATTAATAAGGTATACAATTACAATATTAATGGGGGCATCACTAGTATTATAGGGACCTAACATGCCCCTCTTCTTCAAAAAAGTGTTGTCCTCAACGCTTGAGTAGTTCTGGATGCTTCTGTATAAAATTCTCATCCTCCCATGTGGAATCTTTAGCGGATAAGTTTTTCCACTTGATGAGATACTCTGAAATGGATCGATTTCATGATTGGCGAGTTCTTGTTTCTATGACTGCTTCCAGTTCCAATATAATTTTTCCTTCCTCGTCAATTTCTGGCAATATTGTTTGAACTGGGAGCTTGTCGCCTATAACCTTCTTTAAACATGAAACATAGAAAACTGGGTGCACTCGAGAAGCTGCAGGAGGCTCAAATTTGTATGCCATAGTACCAATCTTTTGCAACACCTTGTACGGACCATAATACTTTGGTCACAATTTGTTATCCTTTTTAGCTTGCTTGAGGGACATTTGTTTATATGGTTGTAGCCGTAGGAATACCCAATTACCTACATCAAAACTTCTTTCACTGTGATGTTGATCTACCTGTTGTTTCATTCTATTCTACGCCAACATGAGGTTATCCTTTAAGAGTTGGAGAACTTGTTGTTGATGCTCGATGTGATGTTCCACTGCTTGAACCTTATAATTTTCTCTTAAATATGATGTGATGGATGGTCGCTGATATCTATAAAGTGCCATAAATGGGGTCATTTTGTTGCAGTATGGAAGGAAGTGTTATACCACCATTCAGCCAGAGGCAACTGTTTGACCCATTATGTCTGTTTATTAGATACAAAGCAACGTAGATATCCTTCCAAACATTTGTTTACTATCTCCGCTTGCCCATCAGATTGAGGATGATAAGATGAGCTATGAGTTAACTGAGTACCAAGACAAGAAAATAATTCTGTCCAAAAATTTCCTGTAAAAATGGGATCTCTGTCACTTACAATAATCTTTGGGTTTCCATGTAGCTTTTGAATTGTTTCCATAAATGTTGTAGAAACTGTACTGGCTTTAAATGGATGTGATAATGCACAAAAGTGTGCATACTCGGTAAGTCTGTCAACTACCACCATGATGACACTCTTTCCCTCAGACTTGGGTAAACCTGTGATAAAATCCATTGAAACCTCCTCCCAACATTGGCTTGGAATGGATAAAGGTTGTAATAGACCTAGTGTCTTAATTGTTTCAGCTTTATTTTGTTGGCATACCAAACATTTCGCCACAAACTTTTGAATATCCAATTAAAGGCCATCCCAAAAAAATTCCTTCTTAACCTTGTGGAAAGTTTTTAAAAATCCGGAGTGCCTTCCTAAGGGAGAAGCGTGCAATTTCAGAAGAATTTTTTGTTTGAGTTGGGAATTCTTACAGAGGTATAAGCGATCTTTGTATCATAACGAATCATTTTTCTAACTAAATGTATCAGATGTATTGGAATTTTGTTGTAACTTTCGAATAAGTTCCCACATTTCTTCGTCATTCTTCCATTCCTCCCTTGCTTCGTTTATCCAATCTGGTTGAATAATAGAAATGGCGCACAACAATGCTTCCACATTCTCATCCTTTTTTGAGAGTGCATTTGCCACAACATTTTGATTCCATTTTTTGTATATGATTTCAAAGTCATAACCCAACATCTTTGTGACCCATTTTTGTAGTTCTTCAGAGGATAATCTTTGTTCTAAAAAGTATTTAAGACTATCATGATCCGTTTTTACCTTGAAGTGTCTTCCCATTAGGTAGGGTCACCATTTCTTAAGTGCATGTAGTATTGCCAACATTTCCTTCTCATAAATAGCTTTGTGTAAATACTTTTCCTTGATTGGACTACTTTCGAAAGCAATGGGTTTTTCATCTTGCATTAAAACAACACCAATTCCATTTCCGGAAGCATCACAATCCACAATAAAGGTTTTTGTGAAGTCTGGTGTAGCTAAGACCGGTGCTTGGCACATTGCCTCTTTAAGATATTCGAAGACCTTTGTTGCTTCTGGAGTCCATGAAAATGCATCTTTCTTCAACAATGTTGTTAGAGGTGTTGCTATTTTCCCATAATTCTTAACAAACTTGCGATAATACCCTGTCAACCTAAGAAATCCTTGCAAATGCTTTATGGATGTGGGGATTTTCCATTCCTTAATGGCTTTAATTTTGCTAGGTTCTACCTTAACTCCTTCATGAGATACAATATGACCTAGATATTCCACCTCTTGTACTCCAAAGAAACATTTGGATCTTTTTGCATACAATTGTTTCTCCTCCAATAGTTGTAGCACCCTGTCAATGTGTTCGACATAATCCTTCCAAGACTTGCTGTAGATTAGTATATCATCAAAAAATACTAACACAAATTTTCTAAGGAAGGGATTTAAAATGGAATTCATCAAACCTTGAAATGTAGAAGGTGCATTGGTAACGCCAAAAGGCGTGACCAAAAACTCATAGTGACCCTCATGAGTTCTAAATGATGTTTTCAGAATGTCTTGAGTCTTCATTATGATTTGATGATATCCTCAACGAAGATTTAACTTGGTGAGGTAAATTGATCCATTCAATTCATACAATAATTCATCAATGACAAGAATGGGAAACTTATCTTTAATAGGGAGCTTGTTGAGCTCCCTATAATTTGGACACATGCGCCATGATCCATCCTTCTTGTGCACCAATACTACTGGAGCAGAGAAAGAACTTTGGAAACCTCCATAGAAAAGATAGATCAACGCCTTAGAATTCAGCCTCTTCGAGGGGGCAACCTCCTTTACATTACATAAATGAATAATTTTTGGATGATTTAAATGACAAAACCTCCTTTCTATATATAGGAGTCTAAGGGGTCACAATATAACCAAGCCAACTAACAATAATAATATAAAGACACAAAAATAACAATAGAGAGATTCTATGGGGCACAGTGATAACAATATGGGGACAATAGGGGAAAAACAATATTAATAAGGGATACAACTACAATATCAATGGGGACATCACTAGTATTATAGGGACCTAACAAGCTTGGAGGATTCAAGGGTTTGATATAAGGACTTGGAGCATACTTGGCAAGGTCAAAGAGCAGCAAGAACTCTTCGAGTCGCAGGAGTCTCAGAACATCTCTTTACGATTGAATAAGATGCCCTGGAGGTAGTGGCATAGGTTGAGGGATCGCAAGTGCAGAGAAGGGTGTGCATTCTTGGCTGTAGGTTGATTGGGGGTGTGAGCCTATAGGTTGGAGGTTCCTACGGTTTGGCACCTTAGTATGT
>APFE031657758.1:0-13404 GCA_000404065.3 Pinus taeda | reverse complement strand
TGGTATATCGGGCAACTGGTGCAAATATCTCATCATAGTCCACACCTTCCTTTTGAGAGAAGCCTCGAGCAACAAACCCGCCTTGAACTTTTCAGCACTTCTATCAGCTCCATGCTTGATCTTGTAGAGCTATTTCGAGGTGACAACAAATTTGTCCTTGGGTCTAGGGACCACATCCTAGACATCCTTTTTCGTAATCGACTCATACTCTTCGTTCATAACATCCTTCCAAACGTGGTGCTTCACAAATTCTTTGAATGTGCAAGGCTCAGTTTGAACATTGTTGCTCATGGCAACTAAGTACCCTTGGTACCTATTGGACTTACTTTCATTAAATGTCCCCCTTGGTGCAATATGTCTCTCAGCATATTTGAGAGTGTCCCTAAGCCATGAGGGTCTCCTTTTTGAGGAGTAGGGCTCATGGGGAGGTGGACGAGTGGGATCCATTGGTCCTTAAACATCGGGCATTGGCTAATCCTGTGGTTCTCCCTACTTTGCTGTATATTCTTCTTTGTCCTTCCTTGGAATAGGAAGGTTCCTAATCTTCCCAAGGGCAGCATCTTCGTCTAAGGTGACATCATGACTTATTTCCACTTCTCTTTGACCAGGCACATAGATTCTATATGCATTTGAAGTTTTACGGTAGCCCACAAATGTTCCTTTCTTCCCAGATGCATCCAATTTGCTTCTCTTTTCTTTCGGCACATGAAAATATACGAGGCCAAAATTTCTAAAATGAGAAACATCAGGTTTCTTACGAATGAAAACTTCTTCGGGAGTTTTAGAGTCTAGTGCGGCATCTATTTTGAACATACACGACAATGTTGGCAGCTTCTCCCCATAGGAACTTCAGAAGGCTTTGATCATGAAGCATGGCACGGGTGGCTTCTATAATGGAATGATTCTTTCTTTCAACAACTCCATTTTTCTCAGGAGTATATGCGGTAGTAGTCTCCCTCTTAATGCAGCTTCTCTACAATAGTCATTGAACTCATTCGATTCATATTCGGTTCCATTATCGGTCCTCGATATTTTGATCTTCTTCCTTGTTTGATTTTCGACCAAGGCTTTGAAAGAGTGGAACCATGTGAACACTTCATCCTTCTTCTTCAAGAAATAAATCCAAGTTTTGCTGGAGAAGTCATCCACAAAGATAGCATAATTCAAATATCCTCCCAAAGATGTCATGAGCAACATACCAGATAGATCAGAATGGACCAATTGCAAAATATCGGTAGTCTTCCTATCACTTGAGAGGAGTGGTTCCCTTGTATGTTTTCCTTCGACACATCCTTGACAAACACCTTCATGTTCTACTTTAATTTCAGGCATACCTGTCACCATCTTCCTTGCATCGGGTAGGGCTTTATAACGAAGATGAGCAAACCTTCGATGCCATAATTCGGATTGAAGAGGCGTGTCGCAAGGCATAGCTTCCAATGGACTTCCTCCAACTTGATATACGTTGTCAACCCTCAATCCAAGAGTAAATGCTTCTTTGAAATTTCTTTTCCAAACACATACCTTTCCATCAATGAATGCCACCTCAAATCCTTTGTCCTCCATCGCCGAGATAGATACCAAGTTCTTCTTTAGATCGGGTACATATAGTACTTCTTGTAGATAAATGGTGTTGCCTTGATTCAATTGAAGAGTAACATTCCTAGTCCGTTTCACGGGATAAGTCGCATTGTCTCCAAGAATGATTTCCAAATTTGTTTTCTTTTTTGTCAGATTTGAAAGAGCTTCCTTTTACCCAGTGAAGTGCCTTGAGACACCACTATCAATCAACCAATTTCCCAAGGTATTCGGAGGAGAGGTAGTAGAGAGGGCAAATATAAGATAAAATTCTTTTTGCTTGTTAACTACAACATTGGATTCATCATCCTTGGAGTTTCTTGATCTTTTGGGAGGTCGACCATTTCCATGTTGAATAGTGGGAGCATTCCTTTTTCCTTTGTTGTTGAACCTGACATTCTTTTGATTTTTGTTGCTCTTGAAATTGTTGTGGTTGTTGTTGTCATCATCTCTTGGTGTATCTCTTTTATTAGGACACTCCCTAGCATAGTGGCCAAACCTGTTACAAATGAAGCATCTACCCTTTCTTCCATCTTTGAATCCCAGTCTTCCTTGACATTTCTTCTTTGAACCTGCATTGCTCTTCTTTTTAGCATGAGTGAATAATGCACTAGGATCATTCCTATTTAAAGGCATGTCTCTCTATATCATCCTTGTTTCTTCTTGAGTACATCTAGTCAACAATTCATTGAAACCTGGAATCCGGTCATTGTTGAGGATAGTAGTGTTGAACACATCCCATTCACGAGGGAGACCTCCAAGGGCAATGAGAGTGAGCTTCTTGTCAGTAATAATTTCTCCAATTGATAGAAGATCATTTTTGCTTTCGGTAATCCTCATAAAGTAGGATTGGATATGTTCTCGTCTTCCCTTCTTTATGTCCTTCAACTTGTTCTTGAGAAAGAGGACTTGGTTTGCATTGCTAGCTTTAAATATGCTAACCAAGTTGTCATACTTCTCCTTAGATGTGCCCAGATCAGAGATGTAAGCAACTAAATGCTTATGAATAGAATCCCTGATGATCTTCTTAGCTTTGACTTCACCTTTCTTGTACTTTGTCTTAGTGGCAACTGGTGCATTTGAAGGAGGTTCAACAATCTTTCCATGCACATAGTCCATAGCATCATGCTCTTCCAAAGTCAGGTCAAGAGACATCTTCCATGCATGATAATCAAACTTATCATTGAGCTTGTCATCAGATTTGATGTAAGATGAGGAGGCCATTGAATCTTGTCCTTGTACAACAAATCTTAGTGATTGCTTTTCTCACTCTTGTTTGGGCTTTGTCTTCACCTCAGCTTTGATACCATGTTAATTTTAAATAACAATGGTATGCTCTATGCTTTAGAGCAATTTACTTCAGTTTTTCTTACTAGACCAATATCAATTTACATATTAGAAATTATTGAAACATTGATAGTAAATGCAGATAGAACATAAACAATAAGCAAAAGACAAGCCAAGATAAGAGGACACAATATTTGGCGGATCCTAGGGAAAAACCCCAATGTGGGGAAAACCCTTTGATCAAATCTTCTTATTCTTTTTTAAAAGTTCAGCAGAGAGAGTACATCATACAAAATTTACTTGCCCAATCACTGTCAAAACAGTCCAGTCAAACAATAGTCAATAGGATACCCTAACGAGAAATTCAACGTTGGTCAAGCCAACAGAAAAAGTCCTCCAAATGAGCTTGGTCAAACCCAGTCAACTCGGCCTCCAAAGACAGTCTGAATCAACCCAAAATCGTCTTGACAAATTCGGTCAAACTCGGTCAACGCACAGTCAACTCTGCGGTCAAAGGGCCTGTGGTCAACGCAGGCCAAACAACAACAAATTCGTCGATTTTTATTCCAGGAGATGCGGCTTGAGGAAATCAGTTTTTCTGCCTGAAAAACACAATCAAAGGAGAGAGTTCTAACTGCTGCTAGCCTTTGCGCTGTCATTGAAGTCTATACGCTGCTCTGTGCCAACTGCATTGCTGTCAACACTAGCTCTGTGCTGCTCAGTATTTGACTGCTACTAGCCACTGCATCTGTCACTCTAGCACCTGACTGCACCACCTAACACTGGTCCATCCCGCTATTGCTCACTATGGACTCCTGTAGCAAGGTTTTGATCCAAGAGGTGGACTCCTCAAGGATCCTGCCCATTTGTGGTTTTTTCGAACTACAATACTAGATCACCCCACCTCTCCCCTAGAGGTATCTAGGCAATCATGGCAAACTCCTCGATCTTTGCGGTTGCAGTGTATGGATCATGTTTCTCATCATTGTCCTTCTTCTTCAGAGGACACTGTGAGAATTTGGAACACCCAAATTTCTACTGTGGCAACTGTAGAAGATTCTCGGGGTTTGCAAATTATAGAGTCATTGAAGAAGCATATAACTTTGGAAGAAATAATGTCTACATAGAATTCTAGAAGGAACACTCAGTTGCATCTTATCACAAAGAGTTGAAAGCAATGATCTTCTCATCTAGCAAGCAAGAATAGAAGAGTTCAGGTCATCAAAAGTTGTCTACACATTATTCCACAGTCACAAGTATTCTACAGTCACCGTAGCAGTTTCATCATAAAGATTTAGAAGTAGTCATTTAGCAAGCAAGGACTACAAGGTTTACAACAGAAGTAGAACAATAACGAAATCAAGTCTATTATGCAACATTATAGAAGTCTATTAGCATGATATTTTTTTTCAAGCACCGACCTAGTGATATTGCCAAATTTTAGCATTTGAATCGAAGAATCAAAGGAACATAACAAAAGTCTATTCTACAAGAAAAAGCAACTTATCAATATGTGTTAAGACAATCAAGAAGCAACATAAATGAAATTACTCTCATCACAAAGGAATCTCATCATTTTACAATTCACGAACATCATTTTCAATGAAGATTAAAGAAGTAGCTTGATGGTAGCTTGGAAGGAAGTAGTACACCTACCATGGAGGAAGTTTTCATAAACACATTGCAATCAACTATCTCAATAGAGGACTCATATCTTCAGAGGGAGTTGAAGGAAGAACATGATGCATTAGAAATATACTTGGGCAGAAAGTTAATGGCAAAGGCATGATATATATTGGTTAGAAAGTTGAAAAGGAACTTCAAATCATTAAGACTCTCCTAGTTGATTGTTTGACATATGACAAACATTATTTGCCTTGGTATAGCAACAAAACACATCTTGCAACCGTTTGCCATTATTGAATATAACTTCTTGAAAGAGTGTGAAACTAGGAAGTGTGAAGGAAGTAATGATTGACCTCATAGGGAGTTAGTAATAGGAATGGACATGAAGAATCCTACAACTTGACTTGAGATTATATATCAAGTGTTTTGACAACTTTGATAATTAGGGATGATATCAATAATGTCTGGGATATGGTATGGCTTCTCGAAAGCATATATATAGTAGAAGTATGAACACTATAGAGGCAAAAAAAGACAAGCTGACGATCAAAAGGTGTTGAAGAATCTAGGGCAAGATAACATTAATGATTCTTCTAACTATGATAACTGCTTGTGATGACTTTTTACCGATTAGGATTAACTTCTTCTTCTTATGATTAACGTGTGTTCTTCAATCATCAAACAATTACCAAAACAAGAAGATCACCAAGATACAAGTACACAGGTTGTAGGCTCCAAGCCAGGGCAAAACCTCTCCTCTTGAGAGGCCTTCATTCTCTTCTTATAGATTCTTTATTGATGAATACCAAGACCTTTGACCAACACTGAAGCCCATCCAAGACCAAGATCAACTTCTCAATAATGTGGTTGCTTTACTGCTTTCCAAACTCAACAAAATCTCTTCCGGCAACACTTCTTCAATCTCCAACCACTGATTTTCGGCCCTAACTGCAGATCTGCAACATCGACCCCTTCGACAATAGATGCTACTTTGCACGTGTGGACATGAGCTGCTTCTTCTTTGCCTCCAACTACCTCGCTTGACCTAATTTGAATTCTGGATCTAGAAGGGGACTTTGGTGGCCCTTCTTTCAACCCTTTTTCATCAGATCAAACCCTCACAAGGAAACCTTAGCTTGACTACAGAAACCCTAGCAAGAAGCTCCAGAATTTCAGCCTCCTTTGCACGCATGGAGAGAAATAAAGGGAGAGAGACCCAAAATACTTATTCTTCTTCTTTTGCCTTCTTCGCTATCCATTTATGCTTCTTCCCTCGTTTGAGAGAGAGAGGATTGATTATGTCCAAATGAGGTCGAACTGCCTCTGATATATAGGCTTCCCAGGGTACGAGTTTCAGCGTCTAGGCCGACTTGGTCTTGGAGAGCTCAGTAAAATACAAAAATAATTCTTTTTACAATTTAGAAGATGCCCGATGGGGCCTTCATATTATGACAATGTCCCTATTTGACTTCATGACCTTGGGCAATCCTAGAAGCACTTTCAATTAGTGCTTGACCTATAAAACAAATTTCCTGGGCAAGAAACCCAAGTTCAATAATAATAATAATTATTTTTCTTTTTTTTTACAAAATACAAGAATCAAAAGTACATTTCATATTTATGAAGACCGAACCTAGTTATACTTTCTTCAACAAAAGGGACAGGATGACAAATCGATGACAATACACTTTAGCAAGAAGTTGAAGAACTTTGATATTGTATAGACAGTTGATTGGTTGATAGTACTGATGACGATAGAGATACGACTGATGATTGGGAGTTGATATGATTTCATGCAAGAGCGTGAAGCAAAATTCTATACAAAGAAAGAAGATGTAAAGGCTTGTGCAATCAACTATGAAGAAAGTTTGGCTCCATAAGGCGTTTGATAATCAACTATGAAGAAAGTTTGGCTCCATAAGGCGTTTGATAATCAACTATGAAGATGAACTACTTGTTGTAGGAAAATTGACCAAGAACAAGGAAGGTTGAAGTGCTTTATGATTTTTAGCATGATGCAAGATGAAGTTGTGAAAGCTGCACTATGTCGTCATTGATGAAGCAGATAACTGATGTATTGATGATGATCCTTTCTATGAAAAGGAATGGCAGAAGCTTAGTCTTCTGGATGTCTCCTCCCTGGTTAAAAGGGAGTGAGGGTGGACACTGTAGTTTCCTTGTATCATGTACTATGGCTAGGACTAACAATCGTAAGCCTAATAAAGTCACAAAGGAGAATGGCAGATTGGATAAGCATCTGGGACCGATATTCTTTGAGGATTTGTATCCAAGATAAGAATAGCCTTGAGGACTAATATTCTTTGAGGATGTTTATCCATGAAAAGAATAGTCCTGTGAGGACATACATAGTGAACATCTAGATGGGGTATGTGCGTAGAGAGGTGATGGTGTCCAAATTTATGCCTCACACCATTGTGCTCTGATGTGGTGGAGAGATAGAGCTTGTTAGTCAAGGCCTTGCAATTTTTGACAACGTTGGTTATGTTGATGCTTATCAATCCGAATACCCTCTTATGATAATATCTCAACTTGAGAGTATCATGTTGTGTCATTATGAATACCTCCCTAGTTGAGAGGGAGTGCTGGAAATGTAACTAGTGTCAGTCATCACAATGTAATTCAAATGTAGTATTGATATATTTATTATATTCATTCTTTGTATTCATGAATATTATTCTATTTGTAGTCAAAGCATGTTCTTCATGCTTATAAGGTCAATTGGGTCAACAAAAAAAATTATTATGGGTCAAAGAAATTTAGTTGAGTCAAAGTCTGATTTGGACTTCTTGTAAGACAAGAAAAATTACTTTTGTTCATCCACAAGACCAAATCAACCCTCCTTGGTCAAGATAGCCTAAAGAGGCAACTATTAGACCTCCTGGACAAATCATCACCAATCACTTGAGGAGAAAATTGATCACCAATCCAATCACATCGATTTTTGTGCAAGGAGAAGAAGGAACAATCAACGAAAGTCAAAGGAGAGAGAGCAAAGGCAAAGGAGAGAGAAATATCTTGTCTCCTGCCCTAATTTTGTTCAAAGGGGTGAAATTCCTACGATTTTTCGAGGCTACTAGAGGACCGAAATTCGGCTTCCACTTCAGATCTGAACTTTCTGTGATTTTTCCCAGATTTTAGAGATTTTGACTAATGTTGACATTTGTTGACTTTGACTTGTTGAGGAGACTTGGAGGAGGTCTGACTTGGGGTATTTGTGGAAGTCTTGGTCTTGATCTTGGGTCTTGGATATCTCAGTTTAATCTGATCCTATAAGAAGAGGATTTCTTGGGTTTTCCACCTTGTGGTGTATTGCCTTGGCTTGGAGCCTAATTTCTTGTGTTCTTTTTCTCTTTGCGCTGTTCATTTTTTGTACATTTTGATAATTGCTTGATGAAGAGGATATAAATTTAATAAGAAGCCAACAAAGATTTACAAGTAATTATCAACTTAAGAAAAATTAGTCCTAATCCTCTAGCATCTTGGTTTCTCAACAACAGGGAAGTTTTCTAGTTCAGAGGGAGCAACTACAACAACAAATAATGTGGTGGTGTTGGAGACAGATCCTTGTGGAGGAGGTTCTTTCAAAACTACTTTCCTCGTTACGACTGAGCGTTGAAAATGTAGCGAGTAAAAGTCTTCTAGCTTGTTCCTTAGCGAGTGAAGGCCTTGATTTGTCTTTCTCTAGGATGAGTATGAGCTCATGAGTTAGAGTTCAATTAGGATGGGTTTATTTCTAGTTTAGTAGGATGATCATCAAGATAGCATGCGCAGAGTGGGAGCTTTAGTTACATGGAGTCTTCTTTGTTGAGAAACCAAGTGCTAGATCGTTTAATACCTAATTGCTCTAACTTGATAATTACTTGTGAATGTTAGCTGTCTTCTTATTAATTTTATGATCTTTTCATCAAGCAATTATACAAAATTTCAAAGCATAAAGATCACAAAGAGACAAAGAACACCATAAATTTGGCTCTAAGCTAGGGTAAAACCTAGCAATCCTTCTCTTATAGAATCAAATCAAAATGAGATATCCAAGACCCAAGATTACCACAAAGATCCATGTCAACCCTCACTCAAGTCTCCTCCAATCAAGTCAAAGTCATAAAAGTCAACGCTGGTTCTCCCTGAAATCTAGTATAGTCAAATCTCAAAATTTTTTGGTCTTGCAATAGAGGCCGAATTTCGGCCTTGTAATAACCTCATAAAACCGCAAAAAACTTATCACATGTGAGCATAATTGGGGAAAAAAACTCGTCTTCTCTCTCTCCTCTAGTTCCTTCTCTCTTCTTTGACTTTGGCTGCCTTATCTTGTTTTGCACAGAAATCGATGTGATGTGTTGTGTGAATGAATAATCTTCCAAGAGGTCGAGTTGAATCAAATATATAGCTGTCCAGGAGGGTCGAATAACTGCCACATAGGCCGACTTGTCCAAGGAGGGGTGACTTGGTGTTGTGTTGAATTTTTGACTGAAAAATAAAATACAATTTCTTTTCTTACGAAAAGTCCAGATGGAACTTGACTCAAACGCATTTGTTTTTTACTCTTTTGACTTTATAAGCATGAAAAACATGCTTTGACCAAACAATAAAATAATAATAATAGTGAATATAATAAATATTTTGATGATGAAATTACATTACATTATGAAGGTTGACACTAGTTACAATTTCAACACTCCCTCTTAAGTAGGGAGGTATTCATAATGACACAACAAGATAATATCAAGTTGAAATATTCATATAAAAGATCCAAATTGATAAGCATCAATGATGATAACATCATAACTAACATTATCAAACTATTAAGGCCTTGACAAGTAAGCTCTATCTCTCCACTAGATCAAAGCACAATGCTGGGAGGCATAAATTTGGACACTACCGCCTCTCTGAGGCACATACCCGACCTGGGTGTTCATCAAGGTATGTCATCATATGACCATTTCCTAATCCATTTTTACAATTCTCAACACAAGGAAATATCGGTCCCTAGGACTATTCTTATCTTAGATCAATTTACTTGATTTATGACGGTTAGTCTTGGTCATAATACAAATATTCAAAGAATATCGGTCCCTAATGCTTATCCAATCCATCATTCTCCCTTCTAGTGTTCATGCACTAGGTTTATGACTGTTAGTCCTGGCCATAATACATAACACATGGAGAACAAGGTGTCCACCCTTACTCCCTCTCAACTAGGGAGGAGATATCCACAAGCCCAAGCTCGTCTTGCAAATACTCAAGCTTCCTGTTAGGAAGAGACTTCGTCAATATATCTACTACTTGTTCATTAGGGGAGATGTACTGTAGTTTTATGACTCCATCCTGCACCATGCTTCGAGAGTAGTGATACTTGATATTAATGTGCTTTGTCCTCACATGAAAAAACTGGTTCTCTGTCAGCTTTATGTAGCTTTGGTTGTCACAACATATGATGGTCGAATCAAAAGGTCCTTCAAACAAATCAACAAGAAACTTACGGAGCCAAACTGCTTCACGACTAACATCACTGGCTGCCATATATTCAACTTCAGCGGTACTCAATGCAACCGAGTCTTGTTTTCTGCTCATTCATGAAACCATAGCGCATCCCAAACAAAAACAACCACATGTAATACTTTTTCCATCTGCATCATTCTCTGCCCAATCAGAATCTATCTATCCTAATAATTGAATCTCATTCCCTGCAATGTATCTCAAACAATGATATATGGCCCCATAGAGGTATCTTAACCTGTGTTTTGCTGCCATCCAATGATTGTGTCTAGGCTCCATTTGAAATTGGCTAAGATTATTCATTGCAAAACATATATCTAGTCGAGTGGTCATGAGATACAACAGAGAACCTACTAGCTATTGATAAGACGATGGATCAATAAAACTTGATTATGAACATTTCTGATCATAGGTGTCGTACATTTTTATCATTTGTGATCATATTTTGTACATTTTGGTAATTGCTTGATCAAGAGAATATAAATTTAATAAGAAACCAACAAACATTTACAAGTAATTATCAAGCTAAGAAAAATCAATCCTAATCGTCTAGCATCTCGGTTTCTCAACAATAGGGAAGTCTTGTAGTTTAGATGGAGCAACTACAACAATGGATAATGTGGTGGTGTTGGAGATAGATCCCAGTGGATGAGGTTCTTTCAGAACTACCTTCCCCCCCTAGGATAGAGTGTTGAAAATGTAGTGAGTAAAGGTCTTCTAGCTTGTGCCTTAGCCAATGAAGACCTTGATTTGTCTTTCTCTAGCATGAGTGCGAGCTCATGAGTTTGAGTTCAATTACGATGATTTATTTCCAATTTACTAGGATAATCATCAAGATAATGTGCGTAGAGTTGGAGCTTCAGTTACATGGAGTCTTCTTTGTTGAGAAACCAAGTGCTAGATAGTTTAATGCTTGATTCCTCTTACTTGATATTTACTTGTGAATGTTAGTTGTCTTCTTATTAATTTTATGTTGTTTTCATCAAGCAATCATACACAATTTCAAAGCATAAATATCACAAAGAGACAAAGAACACCATAATTTAGGCTTCAAGCTAGGGCAAAACCCAACAATCCTTCTCTTATAGAATCCGATCAAAATGAGATGTCCAAGACCCAAGATTGCCACAAAGATCCAAGTCAACATTCACCCAAGTCTCCTCCAATCAAGTCAAAGTCCACAAAAGTCAATGTTGTTTCTCCCTGAATCTAGTCAAATCACGGAAAATTTTGGTCATGCAATAGAGGCCGAATTTCAACCCTGTAATAATCTTCGAAAACTGCAAAAAACTTATCATGTGTGAGTGGAACTAGGGAAAAAAAACTCGTCTTCACTCTCTCCTTTGAATGCCTTCTCTCTCCTTTGACTTCGACTGCCTTATCTTGTTTTGCGCAGAAATCAATGTGATGTGTTGTGTGAATGAATGATCATAATCAATTCATTTTTGTTGAGAAAACCTCTAGCCACAAATCTTGCCTTGTATTTGTCAATGCTCCCATCAACTGCATGCTTAATTTTGTACACTCACTTGGAAGTCACAACTGATATGTCCTTTGGTCTAGGAACGATTTCCCAAACATCATTCTTCATTATTGATTGGTATTCTTCTAACATTGCATTCTTCCATACTCGATGTTCAATTGCCTTTTCATAAGAGGTAGGTTTTGCTTGCATAACTTGAATATCTCTTAGGTCTATTGCTTTCTCTGAATGTTCCTTTTGCCGCTGCATGTCCTTCAACTTCTTGTAGAGTTGATATTAACCAAGTTGATTTTTTTTTTTTATGAGTTTCTGGAATGATGACAGATTGTACAAGTTCGCTTGGTGCTTTGGGTTTTTATGATGATCAATTGTAGGTTCTAGAGGATTGTATTGCCTTGGGATCTCTTCATTGAGAAAGATAAGTCCTCCTTCTTCATAAGAGTCAATGGGAATATCCTTAGACTTCTTGTATGCAATGCTTTCATCGAATGTGACATCTTTGCTCACTTCAATACGACGTTCTTCCTTGATGTAGATTCTATGTGCTTGGGATGAGGTGCTATAACCAACGAAGATTCCTTTCATATCTGCAGGGCCCAATTTCTTCCTCATGTCCTTGGGAATATGAATTTAGACAGGACATCCAAAAATTATGAGGTGATCAACATTAGGCTTCTTTCCAGTAAATACTTCTTTCGGGGTCATGTTGTCAAGAATTTTTCGAGGAATTCTATTTTGAATGTAGGCTGCTGTGGTGGAGGCTTCTCCCCATAAGAACTTGGGAAGTCCTTGGTCATGTAGCATGGCTCTCTTACACATTCTTCAATAGATTGATTCTTCCTTTTGGCTACATCATTCTATTGAGGATTATAAGGGACTATCAACTCCATCTTAATCCCAACTTCTTTGCAAAAAACCACAAGTTCTTTAGATGTATATTCTTATCCATTATCTGATCTCAGGGTCTTGATCATTTTTTTGTTTTGTTTTGTTCGGTTTCTTTTTATCATATTCTCAACTTCTGCCTTGAACTCTTGGAACTTTTTGAATACTTCATCTTTAGAATTCAAGAAATATATCCAAGTCTTTCTGGAATGATCATCAATAAATGTTACATAGTATTGATGGCTACCAAGTTATTTCTGTGACACGAGCCCACAAACATTAGAGTGGATAAGGTCCAAGATTTCGTTTGATCTTGAGTTATTGCTAGGGATTGGTTTCTTCACATTTTTGCCAAGGGCACACTCTTTTTCATGCTCTTCCTATAATTGGGGTATACTTGTAACAATTTGACTCAAGGATTGCAATATTTTGTAATGGAAATGGCCATATCTTCGATGCCATAACTCGTGAGGATTAATGTGCAAATGTATTGAAGACTAAGGAGGGGGAGTTAGAAGTCTATACAACCTCCCCTCATGAATCCCAATCGTCCTTGAATTTTCTATACTAGATTCCTTTGCCCAAACAATTACTTTGCATCAATAAATGCTATCCTGTCTCCTTTATCTTCTAAACAAGAAATAGAAAATAATTTCTTTTTCAAACCTAAAACATAGAGAATGTTGTTGAGATGAATGTTCCCACCAGATTCCAGCTCAATAGAGGTAGATCGAATCCCTTCGAATGAATAGCTATTTTTCTCTCCAAGATCGACCTTGTGAGAAGAGCTTGCTTTAGATAGGGTATTGAGATGTTCATGTTCACCTGGCATACACCTTGAGGCTCTACTATTGATTACCCATGTACTTTCATCTTCAAATGAACCTATAAGTGCAGACTAGAGATGTTAGGATATTCCGACACATAGGAATAGTTAAGTTCAACTTGGTCTAGTATAGAGTTAGGTATAGAGTTAGGTAAAGTGTGTTTCTTTACCGTTGTACATTTTGTAACTTACAATCCGACGG
>APFE031657755.1:22592-46693 GCA_000404065.3 Pinus taeda | reverse complement strand
GAACCCTAAGTAAATAGAGAACCCTTCAATATCTAGATAATAAAATTTGATACTGGAGATAAGTAAATGGACTAATCCATGTAATGCATTTAATCAAACTAATTAGGGAGGGAATGAAGATATGGTAACAGAGTTTCAATTTTTGATAGCTTTTTTTCTTGCTTTTACAGTATGTATTCTAGCTATCAAATTAGGTCAAGCGCTATATGACTGATTTTTTCTGCTATAGGATATGCCTGCCTTTAACAAACCCACCTTGGCTGGGAATGATGAGTTTTCCCAGCAGAGGCTTAATTCTGTTCACAAGGATTTTGGAGAGAATTTTGTAGGACGCATTGCATAGCAAAATTAGCTTGAAACAGTTGAAAGACACCAGGTTTGATTCTTTTGGGACTAGAGCTAGGAAAGTGGAATTTGTGCTTCCTCCCACTTTGGATTTTTGGAGGAAGCATTTGATTAATCGAAACAGATCAACCTTGATGATGTCCCAGTAGAAATGAATGGAGAACCCATTAGGCCTTGGAGCTTTGTTTGGTTCCATCATCTAGATGACATTGTTGATTTCATGTTTAGTGAAGGGCTTCAGGAGGCTTGAGTTATCCTCCTCATTTACCATTCTGGGAACGTGAGTGAAGAAGTCTGAAAATTCCTCCTCAGAGTCCAAACCTCCTTCTTTGTACAACTAATGGAAGTGAGAGGTTGTTGCCTCTTTTAATATAGTTGTACCTTTGTGGACAGTCCCATTAGGGGAGGTAATTCCAACAATGTGGTTTCTAGAAAGACAAGCTCAAATTTGCTTTTGGAAGAAGGCATAAATTTTGTCTCTAGACATGAGCCAGAGGTTATGAGATTTGAGCCTCAAGGACTCTTCCTCTACTCTAAATGGCTGGAGAGTGACGAGTTGGGCTTCTTGCTCATTCTGAATTATTGAAGAGGTAATGTCTTGCAGCGCCATGTCCAATTGTAGATCGAGAAGCTGCTTGGTGGTCTATTTTCTAAGACTATTGGGGGAGTTTGAAGGATTTTTTATCCATTCTTTCAAGGCTATTTTGGTGGCCTTTGGTTTCTATTCCCACAAATAGCTGGGCGATCCAAGGACAGGGATGGGCCAAGCCTTCGAGATTGTATCCATAAACCTTTCCCTATCTTTCTGGAGGGGGCTGAACTGGAAGGGGATGGGCCCCAATTTTTCCTCTTCTTCGAACAACAATAGAATGGGTTTATAATCTAATGTTAAATGTGGTAGAATTTTAGTGGAGATAATCTTCTTTTCGGAGAGGAAGGTGCTCTAAAGTAAAAATCTGTCCAAATGGGCTGAAATATGCTCCACCCCAGCTCTATTGTTTGACCAAGTGTAGAGCCCTTTTTTTGGCTTAAAATCCAATATGTCCCATTGTTGAATCAAGTCTTCCATGAAAGGAAATGGTCCCTACTAATGATACCTCCTATTTTTTCCTTTGGCTCAAAGACTAGATTGTAGTCTCCTGTTAGAATTATATTCTTGGGGGAGTAAGCATCTAGAAAATTGGGCAGGGTTTGCCAATAGTCTTTCTTTTCTACATAGAGGACTGGGACATAAAGATTAAAGAGGGCGAAGGTGATCTTACTTGCAAGGTTCCAGAGTTCGGTATAGATCCAGTGCTGCGTTTAGAAGGAGCTCTTGAGATGAAATTTGTCTTCCTCCTAAAGAGTGGTGATCCCATCACATGTACCCCTTGCACTTACTGCTTTTCCAGATTTTGTTTTCCATTTCACTTTGCTGAGATCAAGAAGGGAAACCCCTTTTATTTTAGTCCTTTAGAGCAGGAGGATCTCGAGGGATTCTGATTTCAAAAGGTTCTTCATGGTTTCAGCTTTTAAGGGATTCCCCAAGCCTCTGCAATTCCAAGAGACTAATCGCATTATTTACTAGCAGCGGGGGGGGGGGGTTAGGGGGGGAGACCCTCCCTTGGGAGGTCTGGTTCTAGTATTTCTGCCGATGGACATCTCAATATTGGGTTGGCTACCTTAGATTTTTTGTCTCTCGGCCTCTTCTTCCCTTGCCTCTCTGTGAGATTTCCTCCCAACTCTTTTCAAAGGCCTCTCGAATGTCTCATCTTCTGAGGATCCAGAGATCTCTAAAGACTTCTTCCTTGTCATCTCTGCATAGGATGGGGGGCTAGATGCACCTCTTGGTGATCTGGCTTGTAGAGGGGTTGTTTCTTCCAGGATTTTAGCTTCTACAATAGTAATGGGATGCTTTTTAACCTCTTTGGCTGCTGGAGCTAGGGGTTCTTCTGGGGTGCTAAGTATTTCAAAGGGGTTGTTGGATGTCTCTGCTCTTGGAGGGATTGAGTTACCCTCCCCTTTTAACTGTACCATGGGAGTTGCTTTGATCCCCGAGGGTGTTCTTTTCCCTTTGGTTATGTTATTATGTTTAGCTGGAGCTCATTTCTGGACCTGAGTCCATTTTTCTCCCTTTGAGTTCTCGACCTCCTCCTCTACTTTCTTTTTTCAATGCTTGGCGAAGTGCTCGTAGCCATGGAAATGTAAATATTTAAATAGGAGTTTCTCGTAGTCTAACACTTGATTGTAGGACCAATCAACCATCGTGAGCTTTATAGCTTCAGGGAGGCCTTCCTCCAGGTCGACTTCTACACAGATTCTCGCGTAGGAGTACTGGTCCCTCCTTTCTGCATGATCTCTATATTTTCCAAGCTTATTGCCTATGGTTTCTAGAGATTTGGGGTTCCAACAGTGAGAGGTAAGTGAGGCAGGCGTACCCAAATGGGAACAACCGAGGGAACATCCTAAGAGAGATCAAAGTCTGGGGTCCACTGGTTCAAGTACAGACCCTAAGGGCCCATGAAATACGGGCCATTTCTAAAGATAATATTCCTGTCCTCTACCGAACCAAAGGAAAAACGAAGAAACCCTTACCAACTAAGTAAATTTTGATTCCTTCTTTGATTAGAGATCTCTAGTTCCTTTTCACCTAGGCATCAATGACTTTGGGTGAGGGATAGAACCCGGTGAAATTCCCTATAAGTTGTCATTCTGCTAGATTCAGAGCCAATCTAGAGGGTTCTTCAGTCGACAGGGCAACCGTGGTAATGGTTTCCAACCTTTTGACAAACTTCTGTTGATGTTCGCTTGGTGGGCATTTATTGCATGTTTCTACAAGCTTCCTAAACACCGTCAGCTTGGAAGGAAGAGGAGGAGCGGCCTCGGGACCCCCTCCTGGGGCCATGGTTGTGGAGTAGCTTGCAGGTGCACTCTGGATTTTAGGCTCTTAGATGCACCACGTGTAGAGTCAAAGTTTTGAATTATACACATTCTTTCAAAACCAAATCTCATTCCTTCATTCAACAACTCTTTTGTTGGCGTAGTTTCATACTTTGTTTCCTACAAGTTTAATACCCCATAATAAGTCATAGATTTAATATAATTGGATTTTTTGTTCTATTAATTATAAACTCAGAGAAGTAAAACAACATAGATACTTACAAATTCCACAACTAATTTTTGATATGCCAACATATACTGAAAACCCATATTTAACACAATTTCAATCAATTCTTTCGATATCTCTTCATTGTATGTTAGCACCTATTTGAAAACGTTCAAGGATAGTTGTTGTAAAACAAATTAAAATATACAAAACAGAAATCTTAAGTTCCTATAAGGAAATATTAATAATTACTCACAAACTTTGATATATACCCTTTTCTTCCTTGTCGTCCTGTTTTATGTGCTAATTGAGTTCCATTTTGTTTTGTTTTCTGCAAGAAAATACTTGAAAATTAATATTTAATGCTATTTAATTATTTGTTTATACATACTTAATAGAAAAAAATCATTGATTACATGCATTTGAAGCACGTTGTTGTTGACATGGCTCCACCTGTGATGAAATTATGTCCATTTCTTTGACCATCTCCTTGTACACTTTTTTAGACATCACTAATTGCATGTTTTGAATATCAACTCGTTGGTCCTTATAGAAACACATTTTAATTAGGAATATTATTTTTTGTTGTTGTATGTTTTTGCTATTGCAACTCTGACAAGTCTCATTGACCATTTCTTTGGAAACACTTCCTATAGTTTAAATATAGCTTGGTTCTTGGAATCATTAGATTGATTTTTGTATTGTAAGTGGAAATAACGTCTATACGTTCATTCCATTATATCTCTAACATTTTTGTAAAAGTCCCCCCCCCCTTTCATTAACCTCTAGCACCACTCCACATGAGCTAAGAACCAATTCATCGGCATTTACATGTTATATAAAAAGAAATCTTAGAACGACATTCTTTTCCTTCATTATTAGTCCCTATAGAACATTAAACATATGTAAATTAATAGATTGTTTGAAACATGTTATCTAATATTCTTAAGTATGTTATTAATGAAAATAAAAAAAAACCTCATATTTTATAATATTTTTTCATTCACTTGATTCATCCTTATGCAATTTTTCTAGCAGGATTTTACGCTCTTCTGCACTTAGATCATAAAAAATATTATCAAGATTCATCACTTTGTGGCACTTCATGACACACACTAAGCAATACATATTAATTAAACTTACATATAGTTCAAGCATATTAATTTGTAAAGAATTTACAAAGAACTTGTCTTTACTGCTTTTTTGGATGTGTTGTGATTGTGCCGATAAGTATTTATTTATTTATTTTTTTAAGAAATGGATTTGTGGATATATTAGAAGCTTGGCCTTAATGCCAAAGAGCAGATTACAAAAGGTGAGTCTAAATCTAGAAATGCTGAATAGCCATGCAAGACTGTGACAATTATGTTTAGCTCACATCTCTTCTTAGCTGCTACTATGCGGTCAATTTTAGAGATTTTCCCAAGCTTTTGGATACAAACAAACTGATTTAACAGAAGGCAATAAAACATGAAAATTTTATAACTTAAAGAATTGGTTCCCATATTTCCTGTCCGCCTCTGAGCAGGGCACTAGCCGTAAGAAGGGCTGTTTTGTTAGCTTTAGTGTGCACCTCCTGATTATTGGCTCTCAACACATGCTAGAAATTCAAATTCTGGAAAGAGTCTCCAAGGTTTGAAATTCTATGAATTAGCCTTGCTAGCCTTAGGTCCATTGGCTTAGAGTGAGTCACCATACTGTTAAAAATAACCTGAGAGTCTCCAATAACATTAGCCTCCCTGATGTTCAACACTTTCAAAAACTTGAGTCCTTGAAAAAGAGCCAAAGCCTCAGCCTAAATGTTGGAAGCGATGCCCAAACCCCAGGTGAAACTGTGGGTCCTAAAACCAGCTGGATTCAATATAACTCCTCCATCACCAGCTCTTCCAGGATTTCCCTTTATAGCCCCATCAAAAAATAGAGAGTGCCTTTGATGGTTTACAATCCATCCCTGGAACTCTTTTGCTGTAGCCCTTATTTGCCAAACTTTTGGGAGGGAGATACTATTTGCTAATTTTTGGAACTGAAGATCGAGAGAAGATCCCCAATTTTTGTCTTGCTAGGTGAGATTTAAATCATATTTGTGGTCTCTCATGCACTCTTTTAACTAACATTTAATTTTAACTACCACTGGCTTGACATCCTACTCACTGTTTCTAAAAATCCTTTTGTTTTGCTCAAGCTAGATCTGCTAGCAGGTAATTTTAGGGAGAATAAACCAAGCGGCTCTAATAATTTTGTTTTTTGGAGGAGGACCAGGGTACCTTTGCAGCCATTTGAAAAAAAAATCAATAGTGGAGGAACACAACTCGAAGCTGGAACTCAAAGTTTCCAGCAACGCGGTCCAGATCTTCAATGTAAAGGAACATTCAAGCATCAAATGAGAAACACTTTTCTGATTTACCTTGCAAATTTTGCACCTTGAAGGGACATGGAAGCCATGCTTCTGAAGATTATCGTTTGTCAAGATTTTGGAATGGCATAACAGCCAATGGAAAAAATTGATTTTTGGCAGTGAGGGATAATGCCATATTCCTTTCCATGGCTCTGGATTCGTGGCCACATGGGGATGCTCACACAGCTTGGCATATCCCCGAGCAATGGAATAACCACCAACATGCACACCCCAACCTCTTAAGTCCCTGCTTCGCATCCACATTGGAGCCAATCCATGAAGCTTTGAGAGAAGTTCCTCACATTCCATAGAAAAATGGGGATGTTTCAAGTTTCCGGCCAACTCAACGTGAATCCTGCTAGATTGAGATATCCCACAGGGAAAGCATTTAAGCATCATTCATCCAACTATGCAACGCTTGAAGAGAGTGACAGTCTCCCAGTGGCTCATTGTTCATAATTCTGTCTGTCCAAAGGTTGATCATTTTTCCATTGATGGGGACCCAGAAGGCATGAGAATAAGAGGATAGGATCTGGAACATAGCTTCTGGAAGGGTGTATTCATGAGTGATAGAGGATGGCCTAGATAGTAGGAGCACTTGCCCTTAAAGTATTTTTTCCAAAGAGATAGATGTGCCCAACCAGGGTTAGGAGCAATAATTCTCCAGATGATCTTAGCTCCCATAGCGATATTTTGATATCCAAGATTTTTGAAGTTCAAGCCTCCTTCCAAGAGCGGTTTGGAGATGGAATCCCAGCTGACTAACGTAATCTTTTCCCCCCTTCCAAAAAAAATTATGAATGATCTCCTCCATTTTTCTGAGAATGCCAGAGGGAGCAAGAAGAATAGAAAACTAAAATAAGGGAAGACTGTTAAGGACTGATTTAAAAAGGACAAACTTACCAGAAATGTTGAGCCAGGAATAACCCCAGGCAAGCAACTTGTTCTTGAATTTCTCTAGTTGGGGGAGCCAATATCTGCTGAAGGCTCTTTTGATAAAAATAGAAAGACCAAGATACTTGAAGGAAGTCCAGTTGGAGGACGCTACGAAACCAAAAGTTCTGGAAATGGAATTGAGCATGCTGGAAGTGGTGTTCCAGCAATAGATATGGCATTTTCCATTTTTTAGACTGCTTCTCGAAATCATACAAAACTCGTCCAGGACTCCTTTAAATCTGGAGGCTATAAGCACAGAGGCAACTCCCAATAACAATGTGTCATCCGCAAAGAGGGCATGCTTAATTTTTTTAACACCTCTTGCTATACAAAGCCCAACAATTTCATGGTCCATCATTTTTTTCTTCTAAGTAGAAGCTGAGGACAGAGGCTTGAAGAACAAATAGAAGGGGTGAGAGAGGGCACCCCTTCTTGAGCCCTCTCGTGGTTGTGAAAAAGTCAGCAGCTCTGCCATTTACTAATGGAGCAATCCAAGGCTTTGAAATGCAGGCCCGAATCCAATTTATAAATTTCTCCCCAAATCCAAATTTGTGTAAGACTTTCAGAAGAAAACTATGCTTGACTCTATCAAAAGCATTTGCTAAATCAAGCTTGACAACTATACCTTTTTCCTTGCAACTCAGACTTAAGTGGATTGCCTCTTGGACTAAAATGAAATTGTCCACTATCTGTCTCCCTTGAATGAATCCTCCTTGGCTTTCCGGAATGACTTTGGGGAGGATGAGCTTAAGTCTATTAGCGATGACTTTACTAATCAGTTTGTAACCAATATTACATAGCGAAAATAGTCGAAACCTGTTGAAGGTGTTGGCTCCTTTCTCTTTGGGGATGAGAGCAAGAAAAGTAGAGCTTGTGCTGCCTTTGATTTTCTGGCAAGCTTGGGACTTAATAACCATTTTGTATAGATCTTTTTCCACAATCAGCCAGCAAGATTGGAGGAATCTAGCTATAAATCCATCCGTCCCAAGGGCTTTGTCTGGGTCTATGGCGAAGAGGGCATCCTTGAATTCATTCTTGGAGACTTTAGCTTCAAGAAGGTGATTCATTTCAACAATAATCAAGGAGGGAACCAAGCCAATCATATCAAAGGTTTGGTCCAGATTAATATCTTCACTATACATGCTTTTAAAGTGAAGGGAGGCAACTTTTTTGATGCTTGCATTGTCTTTGTGAGTAATAATGCCGTCTTTGATTTCGGAAATGGAATTGGTACATTTCCTTGCCTAAGCTTGTTTATGGAAGAAGGAAGAGTTCCTGTCCCCTGCTTTAAGCCAAAGGCTACGTGACTTAAGTCTCCAATACTCTTCTTTTGGTAGACAAGCCTTGTGATAGTTTTGCTAGAGTTGGGCTTCTTTGTCTAGAATCTCTTTAGTTATATCAGCTGTTTCAGCTTGGAGAGTGTGATTTTCCAGAATGCGTTGGAGATTTTTTCTTTCATTTACTAGATTGTGTAGAGTTTTGGCCCAGCTTTTTAAATCTCTTTTCACTCTTATGAGCTTCTTCTCCCAAACAAAAAAGGGGGAGCCTTTGACCGGCTGCATCCAGATGCCCTTAACTAATAACATGAAGTTATATTCCTTAGCCCAGAGAGGGCTAAATCAGAAGGGAATTGGACCTAGGTCAAGCTGAAACACCAGTTCCAACTTGATGGGTTTATGATCCAAAGTGCTGCATGGGAGGATATGAACTCTAGCCTCTAATCCAAGCAAAAAAAAAGAGCTTTGAAGTAAGAATCTATCCAATCTGGCAGCAATGTGGCTAGGGCCAATTCTTTTATTAGTCCAAGTGTACTTACCAGAGATTGGATTGATGTCCAATAGGTCCTAGTCCTACATAAGGTCCTCTGCCCATTCCCTTTCCAGATCTTGAACAATGCTGCCTCCTCTCTTGTCTGCTGATAAGAGAGCGAGGTTAAGATCTCCTGCTATGATTGTATTCTCAAGATTAAGGAGATCTGCTTGGGTTCTTATGGAGTCCCACCAGGCCTTTTTTTCCACAGCGTTCACGGGGATGTACATGTTGAAGAGACTGATAATCTCTTTTTAATCTAAGTGCTGCAATTTTAAGAGTAGCCAGTGAGTATTGAGGGTCTCATAAACAACTGTGAATTTGCTAACGTTCCAAAGAGTGCCCAACCCTCTAAAAGCCCCTCGGGCTGAGACTACTTTCGCCTCACATTTTTTCCAAAGTTTCTTGCTTGCCTGTAGGAAGGCAACGTCTTCCAGTTTGGTCTCCTGAATGAGAAGTATGTCAGGAGTTTCTGTTCTTATTAAAATTTTGATGGCTTCTTCTTTGATTCTGCTCCCCATACCTCTACAGTTCCTGGAGACTATATTCATCATTTGTATTTCTAGTTGGCTCCCTTGGAGCCTTGGGGCTGGTTTCTCGCCATCTTTACTTTTGATGTTAGTAACTTCTCAAGGGTTGGCTGGCTGCCTTGGAGCTTATCCTTGAAAGTTTCTTGCTCTCTTTTTTCTCGATCTGATTTGCGGCCTCTTGTGGATCTCCTTATCGAAGCTTGGGATTCTCCTATTTCCCCTTCTTCCTCCGAGCAGTCTGATTCATGCTCATCTTCCTCTACTTCGACAGTGTTTCCTTTGGAACTCTCAGCAAGGCTTGCCCCTTGGGAGAAGGGGGGGGGGTACCTTTAGAGGGTGGGGTTGATTTTTGATTGTCTGGTTCCTGAGTTTCCTCTATTTGCAAGCTTAGAGGAGCAAAATTTATTTTCTTGATCCATTCTTGGAGGGGGTTGCTGAGGTGGGACCTGAGGACCTCTTCCGTTTGGACCAATCTACTTTTGGATTTTCCTGGCGCGCTTGACCTGGTTCCAACCTTCTTATTTACCCTTATCTGGTTCCACATTGGTTGGGCATGCTCTAGTGAAGTGGCCGTAGACATGACATTTTCGGCATTTGAAAGGTAGCTGCTCGTAATGTAGCTTTTGCAAATGGGTCTAGTTTCTTACTTTGATTTTGATGGCTTCCGGGAGACCCACCTCTAGGTCTACTTCTATGCAGATACAGGCACAATCATATTGATCTTTATTGTTTTGCCTATCTATGAATTTCCCAAGGGTGTTTCCGATGTGTTTCAGTGAGTCCTAGTTCCAGCAATGAACTGGGAGATTAGGAAGTCTGACCCATACAGGGATAGCCGTGGGAACATCGATTGCAGGGTCGAAATCTGGCGTCCATCTATTGAGGTATCGGCCCAAGGGGCCCATGAAATAGGGGCCATTATGAAAGATCAGGTCCTTCTCATCTTTTGAGGTGAATTCGAAGAGGACAAACCCTTGTCCTAAGAAGTAAGAGGTGACGCTGCTCTTGATCATAGCTCAGTTCTTGTTAACCCATGTTTTAGTGGTCTTAGGAGAAGGCCATAGACTAGTGAACTTGCCAATGAGAGCCTGCACAGCCAAGGAGAGGGTGACTTGAATCGGGGTCTTTGACAACAGGGAGATTTCAGGAATGTCTTGCAACCTCTTGACAAACTTGGCTGCTTCACTCTTTTTCTTTTGCGGCAAGCCGACCAAGAGCCGAGAGAAGGCTTTGGTAGATGAAGGCAGGCCTACCTGGGGCGAGCTGAGGACCTCCATGAGGGCGAGCTGGACTTACTCGTCCCTCCCAGCAGTAGACGAGCGCTCTAAACTACAGGAACTCAAAAAAGAACACAGAAAAGGAGGGCAGAGGGCCTAAAGCCATGGGCCGTAGAGCAGCAATGACACAAAGGCGCAGCTAGGGTTTCATGGCAGCGCTCCAGAGCTCACCGATCGAAAGTGAGGATCAACCATCTAGCCAATGCATTACAACTTTAGGAGGAATCTTAAACAAATCCAAATGACTAATTTCGATAAGTATTTTTGTTACTTGACAACTTCTACGACATTGTTTTATCAATATACAATCTGTACCATTAAATATAGAAGGTATTAAATACATTTATAAATAAATCACATAATTTTAAGCCAAAAAGAGGTCAGGTAACTAATGCACTTATATGCATAAACACATTGACACATTTGATTTTGTAAACGAATTGAGGTGTTTAATTGTTGAGCACTGACAACGATTTTTTTATTTTTTTAAATAACTTTAAATTATGATAGTGCGATATGTAATGATAAAAACACTACCATCACAATAAAAAACAAAAACATAAAAAATTAAACACAAGTATTTTGGACTTAGCAGTGCTATTTGGCGGAGAAGCACCAATGTGTTATATTACACAGGGCACACCAATAAACAAAAGTTGTTTAAAAAAAAATGAACAAGGCCGACATGGTTTGAATTTGATTCAATAAGTGGTCCCCATCCTTTACATGTCAAACACCTTATATATAGTAACAAAAACCCATTAAATCTAAACTGCTTAAAATTAAAATCCATAATTTTGAAGTGGTAGAGGGAGTTAAACCCTAAGGTGAATTTTTAATCTAAATAGAAACAAAGATTGTAAAATTTTTTATTAGTAAAATCAATAGTAAATGTTTTACTCTGAAGGGTTTTTATTTTTATTTTTTTATGAATTTTAACTAAATCTAACATAAATTGTGAAAAAAATATTAGTAAAATCAATAGTAAAATTTAATTTTTTTACTCTGCAGGGTTTTGAATGAAGCACCATATATTTCAAATTCAGATCTTCTAAATAGTTTTGTTGTTCTAGAGTATTTTGTTGCTCCACGGTGCTCCTAGTATGTCTCTCTTGCAAATCTGTCCTTTGAAGTTTTGGGAAAAATAATGAAATAGTGAATAGCTTCTTACTATTTATAAGACTTTATGAAATTATATTTCAAAAAATAAATTAACCCTCATTTTTCAATCTAATTTTTTTTTTTTGCGTCTTTTTTCTTTCTTTCTTCGGAAGATCGACGTGTTTCATTTTAAAAATCATCGGTGTGTTTAATAGTAATGCACATCGATTAAAATAACTTGTTAGAGCGTTAAATTTTTTTAAGGCACTAATATGATAGAATTCCTTTTTTATTTTCAAAATCCCAGAAACTGCGTCGATTACTATTTTAATGCATCAGTGTTGTTATTATTTAAATGCATCAATTTGATTAGTTTTACAAGCATACATATAAGCTTTAAAAGTTGTCTGAATTTTTATTTTCACATAAAATGGCATATTCATTGTAAAGTATACTTTTGGATGCACCCCCATGAGTTACACTAGTTCATAGTATACATTTTCCGCTTAAAGTCGCTTTATTCTTGAAAAATGGTTTGAAAACTATATTGAAATTTAGATTGTAGTTATATTGTTCTCGAAATTAATTTTAGATATGTACACAAAAAATTATTGTTGATTTTGTTCAAATGCACAGAGAAAATCTCATAATATCAAATGGCCAATTCTTCAAATTCTAGCTCGTTCCAGATTGGTCAAAGTCCTTCACAGAGTTCTCCCTTTCCATCTCTAGTAAGTTCAAATTTTATTTATATTTTGATTATCTAATTGATTTATTTTTTTTATCCATGTCATTTCAATAAAATTGTATCCAAATTTATCCTATTTCAGAATTGAGTTCAGATGCAAAAAATATTCCACCGGTTCAAAAACATCGGAAGCTCTTATCAGGAGCTACATACTGCAAGAAATTGGTAGATGAAAATGGAAAGTTGCTTTACACTCCTAATTGTAACATACCATCTTTGAACCATAATCTTGGGCCAACGATGGTAATAATTGTTTTGGTATAATGTAATTTAGATAAACCAATTGTATTCTGCTTACTGAAACCATTGATGTACTGATGTTCAATGTTTTTTGAACTTAGGATTCTAGTGATGACGAGTGACCCACCTACCATCTTGTGGTGCACCCCAATACAAGTCAAATCGAGAGAAGGACAAATTAAGAGAAAAAATCGGAGAGGAATCATACAAAGAATGGTTGAATCAAACACCTATTCAATTCCTACTACGTCGAGATTCACCAATTATGAATGACTACAACAATAGATATTATTCATCACAAGTTGGCAATGGAGGTAATCAAATAGACGTTGGTATGGATGATTACTTACGAGATACGATTTCTATGGAGTTGTTAGATGTATTCCAGAACGTTGAGCTAGGGGATGATGCTCATATCACTGATAACTTTTTCAAACTCCAGAAATTTACTTCCACCACCCTTCTCTTTGGACCTGACGACCATTCAAAGTCTACCTAATGGGGATGATCATTTTACTATACAAATTGAAAGCAAAGTTTGTCATGTTGAATGCATGTTTGTCGACAATATTGAGGTAATTGGCCATGATCAAGTCTCTTATATTTTTAGAAATCTTGTCACACAATGAACATTAAAAATGGTTGACTTTATGAATGTTAAATATTGACATTGTACATTTATATTTCCCACCAATTGCAGATTATTCAAAGATAAGGTTCTTCTAGGTGATAATGTCTTCTTGGTAGCTGCGAAGAGGCAAAGCAGTTGTTGAAAATGTTGGGTGTTGAGTACATATCATATCATGCATGCGTGAATGATTGTATTCTATATAAAGGAGAATATGCTGACAAAGAGATATGTTTGAAATGCGGGCATGACGGGTACCATAACTAAATAAATAAATGGTAAATCACATGGTCCTCTTCATAAGATATTGAGGTACATTCCTATAGTCCCAAGGATTAAAATTCTCTTTCGTTGCAAAGAATTAGCTATGTTGCAAGGATGGCATGCCTGACACAAAATTGAGTAGGGAGTTATGCGAATCCCAATAGATTAAATAACCATGAAGAATATATAGGATACATGGCATAGAAAATTCGAGGATGAAGTACAAAGTCTACGACTCAGCATAACCATGGATGGTGTCAACCCATATTCACTCCAAAACACCAATTTTATTGATCAATAACAATATCCCCCCATGGTTGTCCGTGAAGAATGAAAATCTTATGTTGTTTCTCATAGTCCTTGGTAGAAAACAAGTGAAGAATATGGATATCTACTTACAACCATTGGTAGAATAATTGAAGGAATTATGGGAAGGGATACAATGTATCAAGACCCATTGCAACAAAGAGGAGTTTTACATTGTGTGGCATATGTGTTTAAACCACACATGATTATCCAAGATTAGAAATTCAATTTGGTAAATTACATGTTTATTGATTTGTTTATATGCGTAACAATATTGTTTCACATATTTATTTAATTTTCTATAATTTTTCTAATCTGCATGATTGCTAACATGCCTCGTATACAATAATTTGCAGGTCTTGTAACAAAAGGATATCATGGATGTAAATGTTGTGGACCTTCTCTGAAGGTTAGGTGGCCCAACCACCCACGAAATCCAGTGTATGACTGCTCTAGGCTATTCCTCCCAGAAGAACATCGTTACATAATAACAACATCTGCTTTCAATGATAAACCAAAGAGAACCCAAAGGCCTGCAATAATGACACCAACTGAATGGCTTAGAGCATATTAGAGAGAGAAGGATAAGGAGATGAAAAAAATGTTTGATTCAAATGGGGAGCCTATATTTGATGATCCAAAATTATTTGACACCTATGTTAAGAAATTGCCCATTAGGATGAAAAGGAAATTTGTCTTGTATGAGCTCCCATATTGGGAGCATATTAAGATTACCCACTTACTAGATCCCATGCATATATTAAAAAATGCTTCATCTTCTTGATGGAGGCACATATCATCGAAATAAAGTGACACATTGGCTATTAGGAGAGATCTTGTTTCTTCAAAAACTAAAAAGAAACATTGTCCAAGCGAAGAAATTAGAGGAGAGGTTGGTCCCTCTTGGCCTTTCAAAGAAGGTGATGTCCCATGGATTTTAAAGAAAGATGATGTTTCTTTGGAAAAGGAAGTTATAATGGGTATGAGGGTTCCTTCGTTATACGGGTCTTCACTACAACATTGCTTCACAGTGGAAGACCAATTGTCAGGGTTGAAATCGCATGACCATTTGAACCTTCTAAGAGTACGCATGTCAAAAACATGATTTTATTATTTTTTATTATTTGTATGCCATGGGATAAAATATAATTAATTTTTTTATGTGTTTACTTTACAGTGTCAATATCCTTTGCTCGTGCGTGGTTGTGTGAACCATGACTTCCCCTAAGACCTACGATATGCCATATCTAAATTATGTACATTTGTACATTGGATCACATCAAAGGAGATTCATATGGCTAGCATTCCACGATGATGTTAAGAGATAACTGAATTGTTTATATGTTTGAGAAGGAATTGCCGACAAGTTTCATGGACTCACAGGTTCATATTTTAATTCACATAGAATATGAGGTTGAATCAGTTAGGGTGGTTTCTTGTCATTGGATGTTATTCTTAGAGAGGTACATGAATAAATTGAAAGGTTTTGTTCAACAAAGGGTAAAACCCAAGGGGTCTATGGTAGAGGGGTACATATCATCCGAGTCTTTCTATTATGCAAGTGAGTATATCAAGCAAATCAACAACACATTAGGTGTAGTGATTTGGGATGATGAAACAGATGAAGACAAAAGAGAAGGGGATACTATTGAAACAAATGGAAAAAGGTTCATGATAAAGAGTAAGTGACTTGTCATTTATCAAATTTCTACACAACAAATATTCACAATGAATATCATAATGTATATTTTGATCTCATATGTACTATATATGTTGGTTTGATTTCATCAGCGAACTTAGAAATTGAAGACATCAACAAATTCATTATTTACAATTGAGAAGCGACACATCCATGGGTCGTATTGTACAAATATAAGAAGAGGAAATGGGAAAGTGACATGAAATAATTCACATGGTTGAATGTTAGAAGCATACCTTACCTTGATTATTTAAAATAAAAAATGCCAATTATATGGCCTAACAGTTGGGTTGTTGAACAAGTCATAGGGAAATACAATGCATCTAGTCGTTACCCATGTGCTAAAGAGGATGAAATAAACATAGGGATTGGGTTCATGAAATCAGTAATAATATATTTCTATACATTTTGAACTTCATAATGCACCTAATTGCAAGATCTGTATTTTATATTTTAATTATGTTCAGGTTATTAGACACATACATGACACTTTGAATTTTTTTCACTTTTATATATGTGCATTTGTTTCCACCTATGTGGGCATATGGACATCATTTTCGCACGAAGGATGTCGATGATGGATGCATGACAAAAGACTGTGAAGTGGAAGTCGAGTTCGACCAATATAGTCGTGCTAGCCACAACGATAAAAATCTAATATAGGGGACATTAGCTTACGTTGGAAATATACAAGATATCATTGAAGTGAACTTCTCTTTGTTCCAATGTTTTATTTTTAGGTGCAAGTGGAGGTACACCTTTGATCAGAATAATGTAAAGGAAGATCGTAATAGTGGGTTGATATCTATCAACTCTATAAAGATGTGGCATGAAGCTAGGGAGCCTTATGTTTTCCCCAAACATGGAAACTAGGTGTGTTTTTACCCAGATGTGTTGGATAGGGATTGGTGGTTCGTATTAAGACTCGATCCTAGATCAAAACATATTTTTGAGAATAACAATGTTATCATGCCAAGCGAGTAAAATAATAAGGGTGATGACAACCGAGAGTGACATGTATTTGTGTTATTTCATAATTTATACTATTGTTGTATGTTTTTGTTTTCTTTATTTCACTAATTATATTATTTTTTATTTGTCTTCTTGGCATTTTATATAATTGGTAAGAATCAAACGTTTTTGAACATTATCTATATATTATATATATAATTATATATAATTTATTTTATTTATTTTTATTTTAATTTTTTATTTTATTTTATTTTTGATTATTTCTTTTATTTTATTTTATTTTTTCCAGTGGAAAATTTTTTACACTTAAAACTAAGTATTTCCAATTATGCAATTTATAATTTAGAAATTAAAATTTTAACATATTTGTTTAATTCTAAGTTTGTGATAAGTTTAATTTGGATTTTGTGATAATTTGGTTTTCAACTTAGTTGTTTGTTACTTTACATACTTTTATCATTTCTTTTGGAAATATTTAAATTATGTCCCCAATGTTGACTAAAACCACAATTAATGAAATAATTTAAAATTGTGATAGTAATCAACTTACAAAATAATGACAAAAACAACAAATATAGGAAGATTTTCATACATAAAATTTTAGGGCCAATAGAGTTCTTATGATTGGAAATCATAAATGTTTATAATAACAATTTTTAGGGTAGAAGAGTCTATTAAAAAAGAGTAAATAGTACATCGAGAAATAACATTTATTCATATGTAATTGTTTTTTGAAAATGAATTTTGTTAGAAGGAATATATATTAACCATCTATACAATAGAGAAACATTTATGATAATTTTACAATTATAGTTTCAACCATATTAAACTTAGTAGGTTATAAATCTTTGCATTTTTATAGATAAAGTATGTCATTTTGCATGTAATTTCATATAGAAAATTTTGATATAAGTTCGCCAATATATAATCTATAATAAATATATATCATTTCATAAAAATAAACATCATGATGATAACCATCTAACAAACATAAACATCATTTAAATTACACATTGAAATTCACTAACATCATCCAATTGTGTTGAAAGGCACTCTACAACCCAATATAGGGTAGATATATAGGCGTTAGATGTTAGATGTACATATTTTTTAAATTTAGTTTTTTATATTGTAATTTTGTTTTTATTAATAAAATTACAAATCCCCCATATTTAGGCAACCAGAGGGTGATCTCCCTAGAAGACTAACAACAACAAGTATGTGGAGTGCGTCCTTCAGCTAATGAAAAACACTTGTCTTCATTACTTCACTCGTCCCCTCTACTTGGATTGCATAGACCACCTTGTTAATTAAGGATTTTTATTCTACAATGGCCTATCCGCTCGGCTATTCCTCCTCTGGTCGCATGCCACAATGCTCCATGCTGGTCCTTCTAACCTTAACTTTGGGCCTCCCTTCTCCTAAAACCCAATTATGAATGATGACAAAGGGAGAGGTGGTCGCCAAGGTTGGGGCAAAGGTCATGGACATCCCCTAATCATCTTGGATGACACCTCCATAGCCACTTTAATCAACCACAACATACCTTAACGCATTCACAAAAAAGTGGTGGCCATGGAAGAAGAGAAGACTTGCCTTGGACGCTCAACCCTCTAGGATCTCTGCAACCTTCTGGCCTGACATCTGAAGGACAGGGAAGAAGTCAAAACCAAATCCACCAAACAAATTGTAGAGTTCTCTGCACTCTTTATCCATGCATCCTCCTTGTTGAAACAATTGACCAAAGACCTACATATTGACTACCCTCCCAACATCCATTCCCTTGTTGTGTCTCCCTCACACTCCCCTCCAACTAGTTCGTCCCCTACCCCCTCTCGCAAATCTCTTTCACCTCCATTTGCAACCCTTGCTCCCTCATTGACCATTGAAGCTCCCCCTCCCTCTCCCTCTCAGCCCAACCCATTCGGGTGTTTCATTTTGGAGGAGCTCGTGGAAGCAACCAACATGGTGTAGGCTTATGGTAGCACTCGGGCATGTCACAGTTCCAGTTCGATATCCATATGGCTTCATAGTGGAACGCGATATCTGTCGACTACTTGAACAACACAATCACGGTTCTCTCTCCTTCTTTTGGTTGATTGCTTGCAGAATGGTCTTGTTTTGGCTCAGTAAACATCAATGCGATAACATCGTTCCTACTCAGACTAATAGCGCCAAGTCTGAGCTGGAGAAGCCCCCAGTTTTATTGCAATTCACATTTGCCACCATCCCTCAGTCAATTATCCAAGCGTCGCGAGGCTTGACCTGCCTGTGTAATTCTTATGGCTACATATTTTTTATGAACACTTTGGAAATTGTAAGCTTTGGTTTCCCCTTTCATGGGTAGAGATCTTCTAATTTTTCTCTTTGGTTTCCTTGTATGAGGCAGAGATGGACCTCATGGTTTTTTTGTTTTGTTTTGTTTTGCTTTTTATAATAATTTAGAATCGCTTACCTACAAAAAAAAAGAGAATAATTACGAACAATGTATTAGGTGAAAGAAAATCATAATATACATATGACATTAAAATATATAACATATAAAAATGATTATTAAAAACATCATTTCCATATAAATACAATATGATTTAATAACTAATTAATTTATTAATAATACATAAAAAAATTAATATTTACATATACAAGATCTTACCATTATATTCACTCATTTATCAGGATTAATAATTTATTTGTTTTTGTTTTGTTTACATACCATTGCCAAAACATGCTTACAATATAGATACCCAAACATAACATTAAAAAAAAATTTAAAAGTTTATTTTAATTAATTTTAACATTTTAATTAACTTAAAACTTCAATAAAACAAATATAAAAAGGATGAATCATGGATATCCACCCCTGTACCATGGATGAAATTCCCCAATTTTCCATGTAGATTATTACTTATGTTCATTCATATTATTTTAAAAATAAACTTAATTATTAAATTAAAAACAATTGTATGTTATTTTATAACCAATTTTATAAATTTTTTTAAATAATTGATTTTATAATAAGTTATATTTTAATTTTTAAACTTTAAAATTTTAATGATTACATGTTGTAATATACATTTTGAGAATTAATTGCAAAGATTAATTAGAAATTGTCTAGCTCTTGTATTATAAGTATAGGTCACAACTTTGTGATTTTTACGCTTAACTATGACTAGAAAGGTAGTTTTGTTTAGAGGGTTGCAATTTATTTATCTATTTTTTTTCTAAGGAAAAATCGTAACTTTTAATTAATTTTGAAAAATTACATATAGTAGATGCTGCAAGCATATGCATAACTGTTGGCCGTAGCCATTCAAGTAGTGTTCAGAATAAGTTATGGCCGAAACCATTTCCAAAAAAGCGCTGTACATAATCCACCTCACAGGGTGAACTCGAAAATTTCTAGCATAAAACAAAGAAAAACATATATATATATATGTAAATGTGTGTGTGTGTGTGTGTGTATCGAGATACTATGTATCAACTGATAATAAAGCAAAAATATTCAGGACCAACTTGAATATTTTTTCAACAGCCTCATTACGTTCCTTATAAATATGTCGACAGGTGACAGAGTTAAATTGTGCCTTGAATTCTAAAGTTTCATCCAAGATGTTTCTAAGTGTATGTGCATGACAAATGATGATGTTATTGAACCAATATATGATGATTTTGGAGTCTCCAAAGATCTCTAGATCTACGCATGGATGTGCCAATGCAAAATGCAATAGATGCCTGAGCAAGATCAATTCTGCATAGTTATTGGTTCCCTCTCCTAGTCCTAGTTGGATTTTGTAATGGTGTTGCTCAAATAGGTGAAGGATAACTCCCCCCCTCCACGCCCCTGAGCTTGTGCAACTCCATCAAAATAAGCCCAAGGTTTGGAATGATCTATTATCTCAGTGGTACATGTGCGATTTGTTGGAGGGTGAGATTCATCGGGTATCTCATGGAAAGTTGCCATGATTTTGGTTGCTGTGTGTGGCCATCGAGCCTCTATTTCTTTAAAAATGATGCCATTTCTGGTCAGCCAGAGGGACCAACAGATGAGTAGTGGAAGGCATAGAGTTTTTGCATCATTGCTTTCCATAATCTAGGAGTCCCATGCCTAAAGTATCGATTGTCCCTGCCAGCGACCCAGAATGGAGAGAAGATTTGTGACATGTTGCCATAGTTGTGCACACAACGAGCAATGAAGGAACAAGTGGTCATTTGTCTCCTCAACTTGTTTGCAGAGAACACACCAATGAGGGCCAAAATGTGATCGATGAATAAGGTTATCATTGGTTGTAGTTTTGTTCCTAAGAATGTTCCACATGAAAAGTCTAGTTCTTGGTGGCACTTCGACTTTCCAAATCTTTCTCCACCAGCTCAGAAGAACAAGAGGTCTACATGTTCTTAGGAGATATGGATAGCCTATTTTCGGGGAATACTTACCATGATTAGTCAGGGTCCATATAAGTTCATCGGGTCCTTCTTTGATGCGCACATGAACTTCCTTCAATGCAGCGATGTACCCTTCCCAGGTCTGTTGCCAATATTCCGGGATGCCCAGGAGAGGGGCCGATATCCAGGGTTGTTCAAAGATAATGTTGTTCTCATGGTCAGTAATCTGTGTGATCACATTGATATTCCGCTGGTTGAGATATTGGATGAGGCCAAGTGGTAGTTGGTACATATTCCCCCTGCCTGTTCATGGATCCATGTCGATTTGAGTCGAGGTGCCATCATTTATTCTCCATGCTAGACCCTCTTTGATGAAAGCTAGGGTGTACAACAATGCTCTCCAAACCATAGATACCCTTGATCGAGGCTAGGCGGGCTAATGAATCCAGTCCATTAGATGATGAGGCCAGATATATTTGTGGTAGGATACTTCAGTCCAAACATTTTGTGTAGTGAGCAAGATCCATCCCATCTTGGTTGTTAAAGAGTGTGCAAAAACTATTATATCTTTTAGGCCCCAACCTCCCCATTTCTTAGGGAGGGCGATGTGCTTCCATCCTACCTAGACAAAATTTTTTCCCTCTTTGTATCCATTCCAAAGGAATCTACAACAGGTCTTCTATATATGGCCAAGGATTCCCTTAGGTATCCAAGCCTACGACATCCAATAAACAGGATTGGCCCCCAAAACAGACTTGATGTTGACTAGCCTCCTGACTTTGGAAAGGAATATGTGGTTCCAATTTTTAAGGTGCTTCTCAATTTTGATAACAAGCCAAATCCAATCTGCAATTCTGTAACAAAGGGGTTTGATCCAAAACCCTAGATACTTGAGACCATCCTCCAGGTGATGATTCAGAAAAGGGAATTTCAGATGAGCATATCTAGCTTCCAGGGGAGATGTAGTAAAGAGGGTGATGGTGGACTTGGAGTGATTTACTTCCATTTCATTGGCTAGCGTGAAGAGAGTGAGGATTTCATGGAAGGTAGATGTGTCCCTATGGCTTCCATTTAGGAATATAAGTACATCATCTACGAAGAGTAAGTGCGTGAGAAAGTAGTGGTCACTCATTTTAAGCCCTTGTAATCTCCCTTCCGTCTTGGCCGATGCAATAAGTCTGCTAAGACCTTCCATGGCAATCAAAAATAGAAGCGGGGAGAGTGGACATCCTTGCTGAAGGCCTCTCTCAGCATGGAAGAAATGAGACGCAGAGCCATTGATGAGAACACTGAAGGTTTTCAAGGTGATACAACACATGATCCAGTCTATGAAAGGAGGGGGGAAGCCCAGTTGTGTAAGGATCATCTTGATATAGAGCCAACTGACTTGATTGAAGGCTTTTACATGATCAATTTTGAGGATCGCCCCGTTGATATTTTTTGTTTTGATGGAATGGAGGGCTTCTTGGGAAGTGCTGATAGCTTCGTGATTTTTTCTGTTTTGTAGGAAAGAAAATTTCTCTGGGGAGATATGGGGGGATAGGATGGGTCGAAGCCGATTTCCAAGAATCTTGGAAATGATTTTATATAGGTAGTTGGAGAAAGAACCATTGAAGGATACGGGCGAGTCGACTTTTGGGATCAAAGCAATGAAAGTGGTGTTAATGGCCTCATACATGTGTCCAGAAGTCCTGCATTCCTCCACCACCTTTAGTAAAAAGCTCATAAAAGGCAAGGTAGAATTCTATAGTCCATCTATTCAGCCCCGAACTTCTGCCTTTTTTGAACCATTTTAGAGTGCCTTCTAGCTCTGCCAGAGTGATAGGGGTTGTGAGTTCCTCCGCCATGTCATTTTCCACAAATATGGGGAAATGTACCATAATTTTGACAATTTCAGTAAGGGAGGTTCTAGAGGGAGCCTTGAAAAGGTTCCTAAAATGTGTGTTCCTAAGGCGGGAGAGATGATGGAAGGTTTTCACTGTACCCTCATCTTCCATGTGCATTTCCCAGATAGTGTTGGTGACTTTCCTTCCCTTTGCGAAATTTTGGAAGAATTTGGTGTTTTCATCTCCAGCCTCTAGCTAGATTTCTCGGCTCCGGAGCCTCTAGGCTTCTTCCCTCTCCTTTAAGATTTTTGATCTCTGGTTTTCCAAATTTATGAGATGAGACTTTGCTTCATCTGATGTGAAACCTTGACCTTGCTCATCTAGAAGTGTAGCTAGTGATAGTTCAATTTCTTCCAGGGTTTGGTCATCCGTCTTGGTTTTTTATTTTTCCAGTTTATGGAAAGTCTCTTGAGCTTGGTGAGGTTGGTACAAAAACCTTCTCCCAGGGATCTCCCAGTGTTAGGTGGATTAGATAGCCAAAAGTTAGAGACTAGTTGTATGTAGGATGGATCTGCAAGCCAGGTGGATTTGAATTTATATGATGCCCTAGGCTTTTGTGAGGGACCATTGATCTCCATGTAGATGGGGGAATGGTCTGATATACCTCCAGAACCAACCCATTATCTGTAAAGGGAGAGTTTTTGTAGCAGAGAGCCCTTTATCAGAAATTGATGTAGTCTCCTAGCCAGGGCAGCCTCACCCACTCTCCAGTTCCTCCAGGTGGGAAGAGGTTTAATCATAGGGATATCCGTCAGATGATGATGTTCTAGAAGTATTTCCATGGTCTCTGTGAGAAAATCCACTTGTGCATTTGTCCCCCAAGATTCCCAAAATATTATGGGGAAATTTAGGTCTTCGCCAAGAATGAGATTATCCAAGGAGGTGAGGGAAAGGTTGAGCAGGCGGTTCCAAAAGGCCTCTATGTGTTGACATAGACCATATACATTGATCAAGCGAATATCCATCCGAATTTCAGATGAGAAGATGTCCATGCCAATGAATCCAGCTCCTCCCCAGGAGGCTTTAAGGTGAATGGTGCGGGGATTATATCCCAAGTCCGGTCCTTCGGATCTCCCTATGACATCAAGGGATTAGAAGATCCAACCTAGCTTTATTGAGCAGAGGGTGCGGGAAGTGAGATCAACCTATCCCAAAGTTTCTTGAAGGAATATGATGTAGACATGCTTGAACTCGAAGAGCCTTCTAAGGGCTAGCTTATTGGGCATGCTAGCCATGCCCCTGCAGTTAAAGGAGAACCACTTCATGGGGGTGGATGGTGATGGGTGTTCATGATTCTAAGTACCTGGTTGAGAGAATATTGTCTGCCCGAGGCTACTTCTGCCTCGACAATAATTATGGCTTTAGAAAGGTTGTATTTGTGCCCTCTGATCAATTTGGGAGGTTGGGAGGAGGGGGTCGACCCAAGCCAAAGGGTGTAGGGCAGTTCATTAGAGAGGGGGGGGGGTGAGGTCTGAGATTGTAAGGGTGAGGGGGACC
>APFE031657755.1:0-22043 GCA_000404065.3 Pinus taeda | reverse complement strand
GGGGGGGGGGGGTCCAGAGGGAAGGATGGAGGGGTTGTCGAGAAGACAGACTGGGGAGATTCAAGAGGATAAGGGATGAAGGGGAATGAGTAACCTTGGACCGACGTAGATGCTGTATGCACATGTTGTACAAAACATGCAGGAAAATAAATAAAAAGAGATTCTAGGGGAGGAGGAGTACCCGAGGAGTGAGTAGCCTCCATAGAAGCCCTTGATCGAGTCATCGACGGAGAAGGAGGACGAGGAGTGCTGGTAGATGCCTGGCGAGTTGGGGAGCCCATCCTATTCATAGATTTGTCAGCCAGAGGAGATGACCCAGGGGTAGATGCAGGAGCTTTTGTCACCTCCCCTTTTGGTCCCTATGCAGATTCTGGATCCCTTCACACCAATGGGCATTCCTAGTATAAATGTCCCACTTTGTGGCATCTGCAGCATCTAAAGGGGACTCCTTCGTAGTCCAAGATCTATATTTTGGTGAAGTTCTTCCATTGCAGGGTAATTCTCTCTTCGAGCCCTTTCCTTGTGTCGAGATGCACCATAATTCGAGCCAAGGATCTGATCCTGGTTTTACTGTAGGATCTATCGTAATCCAAGTAGGTTCCCAACGCATTCCTGATTTGGACAAACATGTCTTCGAAACAGTACTGCAAAGGGAGTCCAGGTAGCCTGATCCATAATGGCCCAACCCCAATCTATTCTCTTTTCGGGTCAAAGAGCGGGCTCCATCACTTTAGCATGATCGAGCCATTTGATGTGCCAGTATCAAGCTAGAGCCCAGTTGGTGTATTCTTCCTTAGAGAAATATAGTGCAAACGAGCAATGAGTTAGGGTTTCCACTCCAGGTAGGTCTTTGAAGATGTTGCCCCATATTTCCTTGACCCATAAGATGAGTCACTCCGCCAAGTAGGCACAACCTCTTACCCTGCCCACTAGAACCTTGCTAGCAGTGGTAACCACCTCTCCCATATTCAATCCTTCCTCGAATTTGAGAGTGAGGTCCTTCCCCGAGGCCTTTACGCACTTTATCTTTCTTTTGCCTGATCTGGGCGCTGTCGGGTAGTCTTGCAGAGGGTCAGGAGAGCCTTGATTCTCTTGTTGATTATGAATTGAGTGTCGTACCTTGAGGACCAAGGTTTCAAAGAAACCAGATGGGATCGCTAGGGAGGATACCGGTGCAGTGGGGGAGGGTACGTCTGGCACAGATGTTACCTGCTCGAGCTCGACAGATTGTTCAGCCCTAGAGGTGGGAGTAATGTGCGGTGAGCAGATTAACTCTTCAAAGGGCGAGGGTTCAAAGCGCGGGGTTGATGGAGAGCATGCAACAAGAAGATGGAGGGTTTTTGGGGAGAGAGGGGGGGGGATTCGAGCTGCGGGGAGTCGATGGAGAGGGTAGAAAAAGGGAGGATGGATGTAGAAGGTCTCAACAAAGTGACCATGGGAGGCGAGATGGAGCGTAATGAAACAGTCGGTTCTTGGAGGATATTTGAAAACGACATAGGGTTAGGGTTTCTAAAAATAGGGGCATCGGAGTAGGGGTCAATGGAATAATTGACTTCCTCATAGTCCATGTCCTCCATCCTGCAGCTGATATGGGTAAGATAGTAACCGACGACGCCAAAATAGGAGGCGCGGGGACAAACCAACAGGTAGCAGAGGTGGATAATAGGTCTGCAACAGATTTTGCGGTTACTGAGGGTTTAGGCATCGATTAGCCATAAACATTGTTTGGAATGGTTGCCATCCTTATCCCCATTCAAATCCCTCATTCCAGTCCCTTAAGAGGGTTGCAAAATTTAATTGTGTGTAAAATTGATTTTGTTTTGTAGTGACTATTTTTTAGACATGTTTTATAAACACTATTTTTTTTTTTCCTATGTTTTCTATAGGTAGAGACTATGTTGTTGTTTGTATAAGAATTTAGTTAGAATGAATATGTATGAACTATCTATGCAATAGAAAATATTTATGGTAATTTTACAATTATAGTTTCAACCATATTAAACTTTGTAATTTATAAAAATATCTTTGCATTTTTTATTTAAAGTAAGTCCTTTTGCAAGTAATTTCATATATAAAATTTTGATAGAAGTTCACGATTATGTAATCTATAACAAATATCATTTCATAAAAATAAAATCATGATGATAACCATCTAACAAACATAAACATCATCTAAAATACACATCCAAATTCACTAACATCATCTAATTATATACACCTCTAGCACATGTAACATAATTAGCTAGCACACAAATCTAATAATCTAACATGACATCATCATTGTGATCACATCTAATGAAACACAAGCATTATCTAACATCATCACCACACACATCCTAAAATATACATCTCATATTGTCAAATAACTGCTATAACATACACATCTATCTGCAGAAACATTAAATGAACATATATAACATGACCTAACAATATGCACATCAATAGCAACATATAAATTAAGTACATCAACATGAACAAAAAAAATACACCACACACACACACACACACACACACACACACACACACACACACACACACACACACACACACACACACAAAAGTCAAATAATTTCTATAAAATATTTGATACAACAGTAGTAGTGGCAACCTGGTTTGTAGCAGAAGATGATAGATTTTCAACTACCTCAAAAATCAAACTGTGTGGTGGAGGAGAAGGTGGTTGGTCTACTCTCTGAGGAGAAACATGAGGTAGTGTGTGATCATGAGGTGAATGATGAGAGGTGGAGTACTACTAGAGGATCACCGACACCCTGACCATGATTTGATGGGGTAGTACGTCTGGTGAAGACTATGTATCTGATGCATGGCCATCCTGAGGAGGTGGAGTACTACCAGAAGGATCACCACCCTGATCATCATGATTCTATGGGGCAATACTAGGTGAAGACTATGTATTTTTTGCATGGCCATGATCCCTCCTTAATGCCAGTATATACCTAGTAGCTTTGACAATATGATGCATAAGACTCATCATATCACGCGACAAGTCGGTTTAGAGCTCTAGGAGCCTATGATTTTCCTTGATGTCTCGAGTTATTGCAGGGCAGTCTCCTGCCTCAACCAAAAGCTTAGAGAGTTGTTAGGTCCCTATAATACTATTGTATCCCCCTTATTGTTATTGTTAGTGTATCCCCTATTGTTATTATTGTGCCCATTTATCTTGCATATTATTATTATTGTGCTCTAGAAAATCCCACTATTGTTATTGTTGTGCCCTTACATTATTATTTTTATGCAGGCTCTAATTATATTGTGACCCCTTAGACTCCTATACATAAAAAGGAGGTCTTATATTTGTATCATCCAAGAATTATTCATTTATGTGATGTAAATGAGGTTTCCCCCCTCGAACATGCTATTTTTCAAGTCATTGATTTATCTTTCATTCTGTTTTATGAGCTGGTTGCATAACATTTGGTATCAGAGCTTTGGATTCTAGGGTTTTGTTGCTTCAAACAGGTCCCCTTGGAATTTTTGCTATATTTTTTTTTTCTATGAGTCTTCATAGCTGAAATTTCAACCATGTGGAGCCAAAATCTTGGTGAATTTCATGTAACAATTTCAGATAATTGTTTGCTATATTTTCTAAGATATGGTCTGAAGAATTTAGGGTTTTTGCAGGCTCCAAATTTCAATCTCAAACAGGTGAACTAGGGAAAGTCGTCATAACTTTTTCTTCAAGGATCATATTTGAATTTCGTAAAAATTTACTAAAATTTCATTGGTTGTATTTTTTTTGTGTATCATTTATAGGTCTGAAGGTCAAAACAGTGACATGTGATGTTCCATACAAGTTCGTTCTAACCAGTCTGTAATCAGGTCATCATGGGAGATTGGCCATAACTCTTTCTTGAAGAATCCAATCTCAGTATAACTTGTGGGGTTAGAAAGAAGAATTATAGGGATAATACATAATGAAATTTTAGAGCTTGAAGAGCCGAAATTACAAAGTTACAACTATTTCAAGATCGAGCTCCTAAAAACAATAAAAATGTGTGTATTTTTTAAAATTGCGTAACTTTTGTTTGTAAAATCAGTTTGAACTATTCCAAGGGAATATTGAAGCAAAGATATTAGTATTTGGTTTTAAAATTCCTCACAAACAAAAATATTCTGCACCCATTAAGCATTAGAAAAATCCATTATGATGCATGAAGAGGAAGAATTGCAACACCAACTATATCCAAATTATGGGACCAAGTGCAACAAATTTCACTGTCACAAAGAGCAACCAAAGAGGAACTAAAAGGGGACATAGATGGTTTAAAAGAAGAAATAAAAGGTGGCATTAATGGTTTAAAAGCAGACATGGAAGGTTTAAAGGAAGTTATGACAAAGTTGAGCAAGAAAGGCTTCCTACTGGTGATAAGTTATTCCACGAAAATCATAATGAGGAGAAAAGGAATATGAATTATGATTTTAGAGACTCTAATGTTGGGTTTAAGACTCACCACATTTTAAATATTTATATGAGGAAGTTTGATGGAAAGGAACTGATAACATGGATACTAGAGATGGAGCAATATTTTGATCTCCATGATGTACAACACATACAAAAGGTACACATTGCATCTTTATATTTAGAACCAAATCAACTTGTATGGTATCGATGGCATTGTTCTCGTAAATAACTTGTAACTTGGTCAATTTTTATGGAGGAAATGATAGCACATTATGAGGATACAAATAGAAACACCTTCTTAGCCAATTGACCAATCTGAAACAAAAGGGTTCAATGGCAAAGCACATTGAGGACTTCCAAAAATTGAATATCAAGGTAACTGATATTCCAAAGGAGCATAGGATCGATGTCTTCATAGGGAATTTAAAGGATAAAATCCAACATGAGGTTCACCTTTGGGAACCTGATTCATTGGAGAAGACATTTAGGGTATCAATAAAAGTTAAAAGCAAAATTATGGCAACACGAACGTCTCTCACTCACATCTATAAAGATGGAAGTATTTCCGCTCCTAGCCTTCCACAATGTACAAGGTTGACACCACAACAATTGGAGGGAAACAAAGAAAAAGGGATTTGTTACAGTTTTGATAGCAAATATACTAAAGGCCATAAGTGTTCTTAGAAGAAATTATTTTACATAGATTGTGAAGAGGAGGAAGAAAAGGAACAAGAAATATCCAAATAAGAGGATATACGCCAGGAATAAACCCTAGAGAAAGAAGAAATGAATCCAACCATATCTTGTAATGCATTGGAAATAACTACCACTCCTTAAATTCTCAACATAGAAGTATATATGAAGAATAAAAAGGTAATAATGTTGATTGATTTAGGTAGTACCCATAATTTTATTCATTTGAAGATAGATAAGGAATTGAATTGCTTCTTATATCCAACACTAGAGTTTCAAGTGATGGTTGCAAATGGAGGAACCATAAATTGCTTTGGAAATTGCCATAATATCAAGCTAACCATGGGGGAATATGTGTTGAATAGTCCAATGCTTTCCATTCCAATGGGTGGTGTTGATGTTGTACTAGGAGTCCAATGGTTACAATCTTTGGGGACAGTATCTTTTAATTTTCAAGAAATTTTCCTGATTTTTTTTTTTTGGGAAGGAAATGAAGTTGAATTAAGGGGTATTGCAAGGAAACCATGAAAGATAATAAACTCTAATGGCATGACAAATCTTATGAATAAATAAAAATAGGGCGTAATTGCACAAATTCTGCTCATTATAGGTTCAAACATCAAAATCATCTATTTCTCCAGATCTCCAAAAGGTATTGGATAATCATTCCAAGGTATTTGAGACTCCCAAAGGCCTCCCACCTATTCGTGATCATGATCATGCTATTCATTTGATTCCAGTAAGTGTTCCTACAAATATCAAACCTTATAGATATCCCTATGCCCAAAAGAGTGAAATTGAATGTATGGTTGCATAAATGCTAGAGGTCGATATAATTCAACCTAATCAAAGTTATTTCTCTACTCTAGTAGCATTTGTGTACAAGAAGGATGGATAATTGTGGATGTGTATGCATTATAAGGATCTCAACAATATAACTATTAAATATAAATTTCCCATTCCTATCATTTATGAATTGTTGGATGAATTACATGAAGCAATTTACTTCACTAAGCTAGATCTTCATTCAGAATATCATCAAATTAGAAAGAAGACTGAAGACATTCTGAAAACAACATTAAGAACTCATGAGGTTCATTGTGAATTTTTGGTCATGCATTTTGACCTTACTAATGCCCCTTCCACATTTCAAGGTTTGATGAATTATATTTTCAAACCCTTAGTAAATGTCTCTTAGTATTTTTTAATAATATAATAATCTACAACAAGTCTTGGAAGGATCATGTTTAAAATGTTGACAAAGTGCTCAAACTATTAGAGGAGAAACAATTATATGAAAAAACCTCCAAATGTTTCTTTAGAGTATAGGAGGTGGAATATTTGGGTCATATTTTATCTCATGAGGGTGTTAAGGTAGACCCTAACAAAATTAAAGCCATTAAGGAATGGAAAATCCCCACAACCATATAACATCTTCGAGGATTTCTCAGGTTGATAGGGTATTATCGGAAGTTTGTTAACAATTGTGGGAGATTAGCAACACCTCTAACAACATTACTGAAAAAAGATGCATTTTCTTGGGCTCGAGAATCAACTAAGGCCTTAGAACATCTTCAAGAGGCAATGTGCTAATCACTAGGTTTAGCTACACCAGACTTCACAAAAACCTTTACTATGGAATGTGATGCCTTAGGAAATGGAATCAGTGATGCTTTAATGCAAGAAGGAAGACACATTGATTTTGAAAGTCATCCAATCAAAGGAAAGTATTTACACAAACCAATTTATGAGAAGTAAATGTTGGCAATACTACATGCACTAAAGCAATGACGATCTTGCATAATTGGAAGACATTTCAAGATAAAAAGAGATCATGATATTATTAAATACTAATCATGATAGTATTAAAAACTTTTTGGAACAAATATTATCTTTATAAGAGCAACAAAAATGGGTCAAAAATATGCTGGGTTATGACTTTGAAATCATCTACAAAAAAGGGAAGAAAAATGTTGTTGCAGATGCACTCTCAAGAAAGGATGAGGATGTGGAAGATTTACTTGGTGCAATTTCTATTATCCAACCTGATTTGATAACCGAAGCAAGGGATGAATGGAAGAATGACAAAGAGGCGTGGACACTCATTGAAAATTTGCAATAAGATTCTAGTACATTTGATACATTTAGCTGGAATAATGATTCATTATGGTACAAATATCACTTATATATGTGTAAGAATTCCCAACTCAACAAAATATTATTTTGGAATTGCACACCTCCCTCTTAGGAGGGAACTTAGTATTTTGAAAAACTTACCACATGGTCAAGAAGGAATTTTTTTGGATGGACTAAAATCTGATATTCAAGAGTTTGTGGCAGAATGTTTGATTTGCCAACAAAATAAAGTTGAGACAATTAAGACCCTGGGTTTGTTACAACCTTTATCCATTCCAAGTTAGCGTTTGGAGGAGGTCTCAATGGATTTTATCACAGGTTTACCCAAGTGTTACACAGTATTTTGTCACCGTCCCTGTTACCCCTTCTCCCGTACATTGGAGGACCTATTTCGAAACCTGTGAGAAGTGGCATAACTTGAAAACACCTGCATTATATCCCCTTGAGTATGTACTTCATATGCCCTGAAGACACCTTCTGCAAAATACCCATAAATATATCCCTTTTTCCATTGGCGCTGTTCCACAGTGTATCACTTGCGCCAATGGGGAAATCCTCCAAAGAGGGCGCAACAGCTGGCACTCTATATCAGAGTCGCACTAGCACCAACCCAGTTGGGTAAAGTTTTAAACAAACAAACTTCCGAAGGTTTCTTCCTAACCTATTCATGAACTGATTCTAGTTTGAGTTAGTTCAGTTGGGCTTTGAATATCCCAAGGAAGGAAGTAGTTCTCCACCTCTCATGGAAGCTTCCTAATGATAAGGACAATCCCATGAATCTTGTGGATGGTCTTATCTACTTCTCCTACCTCTATATAAGTTTGTCTCTTTGCCTTTGACAAGCTAGTTAGTAATTCTACTCTTCAAGCTCCAAAATCTAAGTCCCAAAGTTTGAGAATTGCTAAGCTCATGCTACAAGAGGCCTTGTTCATCCCCATAAGGCTATATTTAAGGAGGAGATCCATGTCCAAGTAAACAAGGGGAAGGCTTGTTCCCATCCCTTACAAGCTTTGCAAGGCATGTGTTGTGATACCCAGCCAAGGAGGGATTTGCGTCAGAATTGGTTGTATTCTCCTTTTGTTTATCAATAATAATAGACGACTATCATTATGGTTCCACTCTCGTTGTCTTTATAATGATGTTTGAGTTGTATCCTTTCTGACTGATACATAGTTGCATTTCTTGGATTTTATGCTTGTATTTGTCTTGTTATTTTCATGTGCAGGTGTTTGTTCACGAGGATCGTGAGGATTGTGACCAGCTGAAGCGAAAGAATGGGAGCGATAACTCTTCTACGAATACTAGCATTGGATTCGAGGTAGGCCCTCATCATCGGTCTTTATTTTGCAATTAGGAACCTGCGTGTTAGCGTTGTTTGATTGTTGCTAGACCCCATTTAGGCTAGTGGGATCGCCTCTGTCCGCAGAGGGGATTTACCTGTACAACAATTTGGCAACTCCGCTAGGGATTTGGCTTTTCCCTTGTTTGTTTATCTTGTCTTATTGTTTGGTTTGTAAACTTTAGATGGAGCCTAAAGTCTGGCCAGATAGCCTTCGAAACGCTATTGCTTTACATTAACGAAGTAGATCAACGCTACTTCAGTCCACCTCCGGTTTGGTTTACAATCTGAACGGATTGGAACTTGCCTTCTTTCTTGGTTATTTCTTGGTTTCTCCTGCTTGATTAGCTTTCTGGGTTGGATGCCTGTGTTGCTTCTTGCCTCTTGGTGTGCCTAGGTATTGTTGACTTAGCTTTGGCTCGTTTGTTTTTTCTTTTTCCATAGCAAACTCGGCTGGCGCTCTTTTATAATGTTACAGTCACACCAATTGGCGCCAGTTGCTCATTGACAACCCACGCCAATCCTCAAAAGGCACTAGTTTCAGCCTGACAGCCGCGTCAGGCCTCGGAACTTTTGAAGTTTGCTTGGTTGTGAGCCTCCTGAGCTTGGTTTTTGTTCTAGGTACCTTTTTTTCGACTACTTGAGTGTGTTGGAGTCTTGTTTGACTGGGTTTGAGTCTATTTTTTGAGAGATTCTTAATTCGATTTCCTTTGGTCATTACTTGGAGGTTTGTCACAGTCTTTTCACAATTTTGCATCTTTTTTCTTTTGTTTTTGCAAAAAAATTGTGTATGAGTGTTAATCACCTTTGAGTGTTTTTATTTTTTGATCATTGGAACTCTCACCTAATTTTCTTGATTTGCACTTGATTGGTTCTTAGATTACATTAGAATCATCTTGTATTTGAGAATTCTCTTTCATAGATCACACTTGCATAATTAGAATTCTCATTTGTGCATAGATTACATTTGCATACTTTTCAAGTGAATTGTGCATAGATTACAATTGCATAGATTACCTTTACCCTTTGGGTGTTTTCCATTTTCTATCGATTTCACATTTCTAGCCCTAGGGCGACTAGTGGCTTTGTGTGTCGAGCCTTCCTTAGGAGTTTTGGTCTTCTATTGGTCCAGTCGACTCTTTATTTGCTCCCTTACACTTGTTTGGTAGTTGTGAATCATTTTGTTGCATTATTTGGCTGACTTGCTTTGTCTTCACTTGAATTCCACTTCATTTCACTTTGAGCCTAGATTACATGGCTCGTTGGTGTCTTTGGGACTTTTCTCGTTCTTCGGAGGTTTGCTTGGTGATTTAGGGAACTGAATGTTCTTGTATTGAGTAGGATTTGTTTGTTATCATTTCTCAAAGTTGTTTAGTGCATTTTGCCATCATCGAAAAGAAAAATCTCTTTTGCTTTGAATTGGTTAATGAAAATTAGAACTTTTCATTTCGATTAGTGATTTAGTGATCTTAAAGAAAAGTTTATTAATTTGCATTAGCTGCATTAGGGAAGCTCTTTGTTGCTTTGTGATCATTCCGTTTGCATGAAATCTCTTCAACTCTCTCGTAATTAGCATTCATCGAATGAAATGACATGTTTTGGCATATAGATTGCATTTAGGGATTTTGAGAGATTACATATGGTAGGACCTGAAAATTGAAACTTAACACAAGATCAAATTTAAATAAATCGAATGAATCTAAAAACGCATTGGAACATAACGCTCACATTGTAGAGGTCTAGGCTAGAGACGTGCTCCGGCATCGTTAAACCTAGTCAATTTTGTTTCCACTTAAGGTTGGGTGATTCCTCCTTTCGTGACTCAACTGTGGTCTAGTACAGACTTGTGTTCCCACATACCGTCGAGTATATATGGGGAGACTCCACTAGTTTATCATCCTTGATCCACAGGAAGCCGTGTCTGCCGCCTTAGAGCCCGTAACGCACCGAACACAGCATTTAGGAAGATTGACTGCCGTACGGAAAGTCCTTGGTTTTCATATGATTGTTAAGGTGTATATGTAGTTTTACGGATTGTCTGGTAAACCCCTTGCCTAGTTTCTACAGAGTAGTCACTTTTTGATCCTTTTCAGACTCCTTAAAAGAAAAGGCTCACTTGAGCATTTGTCACTTCGGGATCACTAAACATTCGAAGGTGACTAGAGTAATCTTTTTGTCCTTTTCTCGACTCATTTTCCTCATTTCGGGAATGTTGGTGCTCCTTAAATGGAAACGTTGTCCCTTCCTGGGTTAACTGTTGGGTTGCCTGTTTGGTTGTTCTCAACCTTTGTGGTCTCTACCATTGGTCAATCAGTTCCTCCACCTGAACAACATCATGTTGATTCCAAGGTGGACCTCTCCCCTTCTTCGCCTGTTTCTACGTCCCCATCTTCTACTTCGCCTCGGGAAAGTCTGGATTCAAGTAACTAGGTGGCTAAAAATGCACCTACTCCTCCGAGTACATCTCAAATCGGAACTCCTTAAGTTTCCTTGTAGATTGTGCAAGGGAGACCATCTTCTCTGAGATTTACCTGGCATTCCTAGGATCTTAGAAGTATGGTCTCATGATTCGGCCTGCCCCTCATCACCCTCTGGAGCTCATGGCGATGCTACCCTACCAATTGGCAATGTTAAGAAGAACGAGAAGATTCAATTCCCCTGTAGGCTATGTGAAGGCAACCATCCCCTTCACCTTTGTCCGCTCATGGATAAAGCTTCCGTTGTCTTGGAAAGTCTTACAGCTTCTTCACCCCAACTCCCCGTTGGTTATTAGAGGCTCTTTTCAGATCCTCTCCCTGTCAACAAAGAGATTGATTTAGATCCTTCTCTTGTCTGTCCTCCTCTTTCCGAATCTGGCTGTGTTAAGCCTGTTCCAGACCAACCATTGGTCGGAAAGAGTGTCGATTTGGGTTCACCACCCGTCGATCACTCTGTTTCGGAGGAGCGTCATGCTCATGTTTTTATCATCTCGTCAGATTCTCTTGAGTCTGAAAATGACCCTCCTATCCCGGCTGATTCCGATAGTCCTTCTTCGGAGCAGGGGGGCAATCATACGATTCCCCCACCAAACAGTTCAGTCGTTTCCTTCTAATGGAGTCACCTGACTGTGTTCCGCCTTCCATCCCATGTGCCTTTCCAGATTATAGTACATGCCTATGATAAGGTAGTACCTGGCACTGTCTTGGATGAGGGTGCATCTGTCAGTCTTATGCCTTCCACTACTTGGCAAGCTTTGGGCTCCCCACAGCTTGTGCCGGTCGCGCAGAATCTAATGGCATTTGATGGAGGAACCAGTCAACCGTTGGGGATACTCCCACAATTCCCTATTACTTTGGGAGGCAAAACCATCTATCTAGACGTACTGGTTACCCAAGGTGCTTTAGATTTCAATCTTCTCCTTGGTCGTGACTATGTTTATGCCATGGGGGCCCTTGTCTCTTCACTTTTCCATGTGGTTTGTTTTCCACACGATGGAAGGATTGTGACTATTGATCAATTATCGTTCTTTAGTCCCCTGGTGCCTCCTGCGTAGTTGTCATCCCCTCTTGGTTTTTCTCCACCGGTTGTATCTGCCCCACCGCAGGTCAACTACATGGCCACTTATCCCGTGCCTGTCTCCAGTGATGCTGCCGTCGTGCATCGTGTCCTGGGGGCCTTGGGTCCTGACTTCCAAGATGTGCTCCTTCCACTGGGAGTGGCACTCTTGGAAGAACCGACTTCCTGTTCATTATGATGAAGTCTGGTCGGAGCATAGTTCACTTTCCTATGTCAAGCTCCTTAAAAAATGAAACTAGGATTGGTCGAAGCATCGTTCACTTTCCTATGTCAAGCTCCTTAAAAAATGAAACTAGGTCTGGTCGAGCATAGTTCCTGATCTTGTGTCAAGCTCGTTAAAAAATGAAACAAGGGTTATGAGGATAGTTCTTTTACTGTGTCAACCTCATTAAAAAATGAAACAACTCCCTTTCCAAATCGAGTCTTTTGATTAAGATCTCGTAAAATACAAGTCGAGTCTTTCAAAGATCTCAAAAGTGAACCTTCATTCCGTCCACTTTGTTGAATGCAATGAAGCTTGGGGGGCATGTACCTCGTTTTGCGTCATTATGCTGGGGGCATGCGAACTTATAACAAGCATAGTTTTTCGTTTCAAGCTTGTGTAAACATGAAACCGAGTCCAAGCAAAGTTCTCCATGGTTCAAGCTTGTGTAAAAATGAATCCATACCCGATTTTACATCTCGTGATTGCTATCTTTGTCTGCTAAATTCTGCTAGATGAGCCTTGGTTGTTTTCTTTCCATCGCCCCCATCTCTTTGGCCGATCACATGCTTTCACTTGCTTGTTTTCCTTTCCTGAGGAACCGCAACAATGAGTGGTTTTGTTAGCCAGCCTCTTGACCATTACATGTTTTGAGCAGTTCCACCATTGCTGGAACCAGTTGCTACCCTTTATACCACTCGTTCCTCTAGGACGAGTCACCTTTAAGCTCTTTTTTGACTCGTAAAATATGAAAATATTGCCGAGTATTTTTTTCCCTTTTTGACTCGTTAAAGAGAATAAAAATGGAGGTCTTCTTTTAGCTCTTTTCTGACAGTTTAAAGATGAAAATATTACCGAGTTATTCCTCTCGACTCGTTAAATGTAAATAAGAGGAAGTCATCTTTAAACCCTTTTCCGACTGTTTAAAAAACGAAAAGATTGTCGGACCCTTGTCGTTTCCGGTTCGTTAACGGTTAGGAAGCGATGTGGTTTTGATCTTTTTTTTACTTTTTAAGATAAGAGTCACTATTTATGAAAAGTACTCCTCGGTCGTAATGACCGGGTGGTTCTTTTGAGCATTGTTTTATACTTTTTCGGGATCGAGAGACACAACTTTACGAAAAAGGACACCCCTGGAGTTTACTTTTCCGCTGTCTTTTCAAACTCTCTAAACATGAAAAGACGCTGAGTTCTTCATTTTTCAGACTCGTTAAAACTAAATGACATCAGATTCCATCGAAATGATGCCTCCCAAGCATATACTATCCTCGTCAAGCTTGTCATCAAAAAATAATCGGGGTACTCGCCAGAAATGGTGGGGGAATAAAGGAACCACAATTATCGTCGTGTCGGCAGTATGTCACTCTTGAACATGGCACTTGTCTGCATTCGTGTCTGGGTGGGGACATCTCATCTTGTTTTACACTTGCCTCCATGGGTTTGGGTTATCCTGTCTGACCTCTCATCTGCTCATCGCCTTGTCACCATGACCCCTGATCGTTTTATGTCAAATACTACCACGTCCACTGTCGTGCCGCCGATATGTTCAAGAGAAGTTGACCTCTGTAGAATACTTAACCTCCCTCTGATACCTCACACAAAATATTTTACCCTTCTCTGTCTCGTGTCGATGATGTGGGAAACATTATGGCCCACCTTCGATCAAGGTCACTTCATGTCGACTTCAAATCATTATCCAGGAAGTCGACTTAGAGACTCCATTCAGGTACCTTGGAACTTGCATGCCTCAATGGCAGGTTCTTCGTGTTCGACGTGAGGTTTTCATCATTGGCCTCCGATCGGATGATTCTACAGGTGTTCGACACCGGCTCACTGATTCGCATGCCGTGGATTGTACCTATAGTACCTTGAGGACCATTGTCATTATTGGTGGTACCTCTCGCGTTTGTTAACGGTTTTCATCATTGACTGGTAATCAGATGATGTTCTCGCATGTTCGACTTCGACTCCCATATTTTCATGCTTGAACTTGTACTTTGTTTAGGTCGAGATGGAGTGCAAGACCTTGGATTTTTTCTGTTGATATCCAGGTTGCATTTTGTGGATTCTTATAATCACTACATGACTCATTCACTGGATGGTTGCGACCATGCCTGAGTCTATTCATCGATCCTCGCTGGATGGCTGCGTCCATACCTTGGATCCAGATTGTTCTGTACTCTGCTATGGATGGCTGCGCCCATACCATGTACATCATGTACTTGAGATATCAATTGTATTTCGTGCAGGTTCTCCAGCGGCCGTGTTTTCAGTCAACCATGTTCTTGTAAAGCATTTCACCCCTCTCTCTCGGGCTTCATGCTTTAGGGGGCATCTGTTACACAATATTTTGTCACTGTCCCTATTACCCCTTCTCCCGTACATTGGAGGACCTATTCCGGGACTTGTGAGAAGTGACATAACTTGAAAACACCTGCATTATATCCCCTTGAGTATGTACTTCATATGCCCTGAAGACACCTTCTGCAAAATACCCATAAATATAGCCCTTTTTCCATTGGCTGTTCCATAGTGTATCACTTGTGCCAATGGGGGAAATCCTCCAAAGAGGGCGCACTAGTTGGCGCTTTGTATCAGAGTCGCACTAGCGCCAATCCAATTGGATAAAGTTTTTAACAAACAAACTTCTGAAGGTTTCTTCCTAACCTATTCATGAACTGATTCCAGTTTGAGTTAGTTCAGTTGGGCTTCGAATCTCCCAAGGAAGGAAGTAGTTCCCCACCTCTCATGGAAGCTTCCTAATGATAAGGACAATCCCATGAATCTTGTGGATGGTATTATCTACTTCTCCTACCTCTATATAAGCTTGTCTCTTTGCCTTTGACAAGCTAGTTAGTAATTCTACTCTTCAAGCTCCCAAATCTAAGTCCCAAAGTCTGAGAATTTCTAAGCTCATGCTACAAGAGGCTTTGTTCATCCCCAGTAAGGCTATATCTTTAAGGAGGAGATCCATGTCCAAGTAACCAAGGAGAGAGAGAGGCTTGTTCCCCATCCCTTACAAGATTTGCAAGGCATGTGTTGCTGATCACCCAGCCAAAGGAGGATTTGACGTCAGAACTTGGTTGTATTCTCTTTTGTTTATTAATAATAATAGACGACTATCATTATGGTTCCACTCTCGTTGTATTTATAATGATGTTTGAGTTGTATCCTTTCTGACTGATACGTAGTTGCATTTATTGGATTTTATGCTTGTATTTGTCTTGTTCTTTGCATGTGCAGGTGTCAGTTCACGAGGATCGTGAGGATTGTGACCAGCTGAAGTGAAAGAATGGGAGCGACGACTCTTCTACGAATACTAGCGTTGGATTCGAGGTAGGCCCTCATCATCGGTCTTCATTTTGCAATTAGGAACCTGCGTGTTAGCGTTGTTTGATTGTTGCTAGACCCCATTTAGGCTAGTGGGATCGCCTCTGTCCGCAAAGGGGATTTACCTGTACAACACCAAGTCTGAAGGAAAGAGTGTCATCATGGTAGTAGTTGATAGACTTACCAAGTATGCAAACTTTTGTGTATTATCTCATCCTTTTAAAGACAATACAATTTCTATTGCATTTATGGAAATAATTCAAAAGCTACTTGGAAACCAAAATATTATTGTAAGTGACAGAGATCCAATTTTCACTGGAATTTTTTTTTGTTTTTATGTTGTTGTATTGGTACTCAATTAGTTCATAACTCATCTTATCATCATCAATCTAACGGGAAAACTGAGACAATGAAAAAATGTTTGGAAGGATATCTTTGTTTCTTTGTATCTAATAAACAAACACAATGGGTCAAGTGGTTACCTCTATATGAATGGTGGTATAACACTTCCTTCCATACTACAACAAAAATGACTCCATTTATGGCACTTTATGGATATCATTCACTATCCATCACATCATCTTTAAAAGAAAATTCTAAGGTTCAAGTAGTGTAAAATCACATCGAGCATCAACAACAAGTTCTCCAACTCTTAAAGGATAACCACACTCTAACATAAAATCGAATGAAACAAGAAGCATATCAACATCGTAGTGAAAGAAGTTTTGATGTAGGTGACTAGGTATTTTTACGACTACAACCATACAAACAAATGTCCCTTAAGCAAGCTAAGACGGATAATAAAATATCACCCATGTACTATGGTCTTTACAAGGTGTTGCAAAAGGTTGGTACTATGGCATATAAATCGGAGTTGCTTTCATCTTCTTGAGTACACCCAGTTTTCCATGTTTCATGTTTAAACATTGTTATCGGTGACAAGCTCCCAGTTCAAACAATGTTTCTAGAACTTGATGAAGAAGGAAAAATCATATTCGAGGCTGAAGCAGTCACAGAAACAAGAACACAACAACTATATAATCGATTAATTTCAGAGTATCTCATTAAGTGGATGAACTTACCCACTGAAGATTCCACATGGGAGGATGATAATTTTATACAGAAGCATTTAGAACTACTCAAGTGTTGAGGACAACACTTCTTTGAAGGAGAGAAGCATGTTAGGTCCCTATAATACTAGTGTATCCCCTTTATTGTTATTGTTAGTGTAGCCCCCTATTGTTATTGTTGTGCCCATGTATCCCCCATATTGTTATTGTTGTGCACTGTAGAAGCCCACTATTGTTATTGTTCTTCCCTTACATTATTATTGTTATGTAGGCTATGATTATATTGAGATCCCTTAGACTCTTATATATACAAAGGAGGTATTATCATTTGTATCATCCAAGAATTGTTCATTTATGTGATGTAAATGAGGTTTCCCCCTCGAATAGGCTATTTTTCAAGTCGTTGATCCATCTTTTCTTCAGTTTTATGAGCTAGTTTCATAACAAGAGTCGATCAGCCAACTCCATCTTTAATCTACTATCAAGCCTACAACGTGACCACATGCCCCAGTGTATTTGCATTCAATCAATACCTCCCTCACCCTCTCCAACCTCGACCATCTCTACATTTGCATCTGGTGGGGGAGAAGACATGTTCCCAATGAATGTGCCAATGTATAAAAAATATATAGTACACAACAATAATTAGAAAATTTCATTAAACATTTAATAAAACAAGTGAAAGAATGTGCTAGAATAAAGTTTATTCTAATTAATTAAGACAATAAAATGAAACTAGATTAATTTAAAGAGAACACTAATATTACCTCTATCATCTGCTGACTTATCATGTGTGAAGAGGATGTTGGGACACTGTCATCAATCCATTCCTGTATAAGGACACGACACAAAGACAAGCATGTGTTCAACCTCATCGGCCAATAGTCCTAGTGTCTCAGAGAAAATATTTGTTGGATACTCCGGATGGCCCCTCTTGGGTATCATCTTACTACACATGTGCATCTGCACTTGAATCATCGGACTAGGAGGGAGATGGTTAAAAGTAGGACTCGCCTCTGGAAACATCTAAAAAAATAAATAAAAAATATTTGAAGCAAAAGGAAGCTTCACCCTCCCATGTATCATAACATGACATCTATCTAAAGCTATACAAAATTACTACAAAGAAATGGTCGACCATCTAATACATCGTAGCCTCTGCACTAAAGAATCGACATAAAATAAAAGAGGGAAACTAGTGCACTAACCATCACTAATATAGTGTGAAATTGTTGGCCTAGGGGGTCATAACCCAGGTTTAGAGTTAGTTGCGCCAACTAACAAATCCCTACACTACTGGCCCTTTCGAAAACAACCCACATAGCGCAGGCTGCAGTCTCACCCGAAGGAGTATGGGGGGATTCTAGAACCAAGTTTCTGCATCTAGAGACAAGAGTGATGTATTTTATTGCCTCAGATATGCTTTCATGCAGATCGATAAGGCCTTAGGGATCATTACTGCAACTATACTAAAAGAACCTTCAAACCTTCATGAAGGTCTACGATCAGCCTCTACGGACCTTTAACATTTGATTTATCCACTTACATGCATTAGAGAACAATCCTAAATTAGTGTTCACAGATATCTAGTTAAGTTATTTAGTAAACATAACAGAATTCATCACAGTCTTCACGAAAGTACTTAACATGCATTGCGTACATCTATTAAGACTTATTCAAGAGAATCACACATCATTAGATCACTATTTCATAAACACATTATTCATCCACATCATATATCATAAACACAAGTAAACATAGATAAATAGAGATACACATGATTTCTTCGGTAACTTTCTTTATTTATCTTTAATTCAGCTTTTTCTGACTCAAAACTACCCTTCGCACTCAGCTTCAGTAGTCCATGCACTCAGCTATGGACTCTACCTAGGCCTCTACACACTCAACTGCAGAGCCTTTATTCTCCTATATGACCCACTTCTATGCGTTAACACTTCTCTTCTATTGGCCCATTACATCTAGGATATGCCTTAGACTCTCTAAGACACACCTATTTATAGCCTTTTTCATACAATCCCATGGTCCGCGGACCGTGGGTGGATCTCAAAATTGACTCAAACTTTTACATACAAAAGGGGCTAAAACCCCTTTGACTCCTAATCACCTATGTGATCTGCATCCACAAATCACAAAGACTTTACATTATTTACAAAAAATACATCAAAAATTGGGTTATCTTAACCCCAAAACTGACCTAGGGGACCCCATCCCAACATGCCCCTAACATAAAGATCGTGACTTTCCCTTGAGTCACTCGGCTGGTGCTGCGACCTTGTTGCGAAGAGCCCCCAACTCCACCTAAATTACTGCGACCTCGACAATGCTCTAAGTGGCTGCCTTCTTGACTTCCTTGACTAACTTCTCTGTAGCTGGTCCTTCTGCGGCCAACCTCATTGTCTGCTGCATCTATTGAAAGCCTTTAATCTTGTCCTGGATGGTGGTTGTGACTTGATAAGCCTCTTACAAACATGGCTGAAACATGGCCTTAAGCAAGGCCTCCTTCTTTTGTGCTTCTTCCACTTACACGAGGAGCTGATTGCCCTCTTGTAATTTATCTAGGTGCTGTGCTGGTGTGATGGAGCGCGTCGTTGCCCTAACTTCGTCATATTTCCGTTGTAGCTCCCTGAATTCTGTATTCAGTGTATGCAGGTTTGGATCCTCCTGCAGATCTGTCACCAACTCCATTGCCTGCTCAAATAATGTCGAACAATCAATGATTGTGGCATCTAGGGTGGCCTTTCCTTTTTTTATGGCGGCTATGCGCTACTCCCAGACCTTGGGTGGAGTCATGGGCTACAACTTTAACTGAAACTTGGTGATCTTCATATTGAGTTCAAATTGAACTCGGCTAACCTATTCTTTGGCTTCACACACACCAACGACTAATTTTCTAATCTTCGCTTCTGTCTATGCATCCTCAGGGATGTGAAGCTCAGGCACTGTCCTGCACGCCTCTGTGACTACATACTCCAAGTGGGAACTCTGCGCCTACAATGTATCCTTTTCTTTTAAGGCCTGCATCTTCTCAGCAAACATCTGCTCATTGTACACTTTATTCGATGATGAGGTTGAGAGCACGTTGTTCCTTAGCTCTCAATTCCTCTGTCACCCCTGCATGCAACACGTGGAGGATCTCATTGGGGAGTGCTACTATGTTCAACCTGATGTTCTTGATTATGCTTAGGATGACATGATCATCGGATGACTTTGTGCGAAGGGCCCCATCTCGTAATGTAATAGTCCTAAGGTCTAGGGTCCTTGCCAACTCGGCTGCATGACTTGTCCCAGGTGCCAGGCTCACTTGTTCTGTGCTCGCTTGACCAATGCCCACTTGTATTCCATTGGCCTTGATCTGTAGCTCGCGTAGATCCTTTTGGATGCTCCCCAACATCTGCATATATTTCTGCTTGAACTGCTGTAACACTTCAGTATTGGTGTCCCTGATTTTATCCCCGATCTCATCAAGATTACCCTCCGTCAAGACCATGGGATCACCCTGCGACATGTCCAATTTATGTTTCTTCCTTGTACTTCCTTGCTATTCCTTTCCTTGTTTCCCAAGAATAAATGGGGTGCTCTACCCCTCATCTCCTCCGTCACCTTTCTTTGAGAGTTGTTCCTCCTCGGTCTTTGGTGAAGGTGACTTACCACTTCTCTCTGACTCGTGCTACTCCTATTCTGCTTGCTCCTTGGCAGCGCACTCTTGCTCCATGCGAGCCTTCTCTGTGGCTTCCTTCTTTTTTATGCTATTTGAGTGTTCATGTAGCTTGTTTAGCTACCTCCTTTCTCTTCTGCGCTGTAGAACTTCCCGCGCCATTGCTTGTTCCAACATCTAAGTCTGAGGGGGCACATCATTTTGCTGGCCATCTCGCAATTACCTCCTACACATCTCTCTCGATCACCAAATATGGCAAGTCATGCCATTTCTGCTGTGGATCTTTTCGTGCTTGAATATACACTCTATGGAAGTCAGCCTTGAATTCTACGTAGGATGACAGTTGTGTGTACAAGGTTGGGGACAACCTCGGACGTTGGTTGATAGCCATGATTCCATCAAGACCCAAAATATCTTTGTCTTTATGATCTGTGTGGGTCCTTTGTAACCTATAGGGAAGCAAATTGCGTTTCTTCCAGTAATCCTTCTTCGAGTGGAGGAAACTGGCTATCCTTTGGCAGTTCCCTCACAACCAACATAATAGACAACAATATCCAAGCGTAATGAAACGACTTGGTTTCATCTCGGGCCTCGTGGAAATTCGCGAGGAATTTCTGGCACAAGTACCTCGAGCAGTTGAACTGTACACCTTTCACACACTGAGCAGCCAAGGATACTACGGGCACTAGAACTGAATCCGTGCAACACTTTCTCATCACCTTCCCTGCTAAATTTGGGTGGAAATTTTCACTGCTGGGTTTGTGATTGAGAGGATGGAATATCCTCATGTTTTCTTCACGAGGGAAAATTCTTAATTCATTCTTGCCAATTCCTTTTCCCCATCTTTCTGCCAAACTCCTTGGCTGGATTCAGTCCTTCATATGGCAGGTGCGTGATTCTATGGATTAGCATGTTAGTGATGGGGATAGGCCCTCCTATCCATAAACACCCATGGTGCACCAAATGACGCACACAAATTGTGTTGATAGGGGTGCGATGATAATGGGGCACCCACAACAGATTAAGTAACCTCAAGTTCTCCACACCGTGGATCCATTCCACCATCTCTAATGTTGTAACCCCTGATTTCGTGTAGTAGAAGTGCTTCATGTACTTATATGTTGATAAGTGTGGAAGCCTAGCATGATCTACAAGGTCCCAATGTTCCATTTATAGCAGTGGGATCTGCGCAAGCCGCAGACCTTCAAAGGGAACCTGCTCATGTTGCAGGGGTGTAGAGATGGTAAACTTCTTTGAATCAAGGTCCTTTGTGACCTTCACCTTTCCCTTTCACGGAGGGATATATTCGGGTAGCTTCATGATGGGCTCCACTCCTTCGGCATATATGTTCTCTATACCTTGGCCTTCTTCCACCACTAGGTCAACTACCTTCTCGGGTTTCTTATCTTTCTTCTGCTTGGCTTGTGATGCAGAATGATTTCTTGGTGATTCACGCACCAGTACTGGATTTTTCTATTTATCCTTCTTTTGTTTAATTGTTTGGGTTTCTCTGGCAGGGGTAGGCTTCGGCCTAGGCGACCTCAGTGCCGTAGGCATATGAGCCAGAGCTTCCATACTCACAAATTCTGGGGTAGCTCCTTCAAAGGCAACATCACTGC
>APFE031657753.1:154755-170921 GCA_000404065.3 Pinus taeda | reverse complement strand
GACACAAACAACTCCCCATCCTTTTGCCACACTTCCATGCCAAGGAAGTAGTGCATGAGACCCATGTCTTTCATCTTGAATTCTCTTGCAAGGTCCTCCTTGTAAGACATGATCAACTGATCATCACCTATCAATATGAGATCATCATCATAAAGAACAATGATCAACTGCTTACCTTTTACCATGATGTGGTACAGGTTCGCATCCACTTCACTCTTTGTGAAGCCCAACCCAGTGACGTAGTTGTCGATCTTGGTGTACCAAGCATGAGGTGCTTGCTTCAGCCCGTACAAAGCTCTCTTGAGTCGGCACACATGCGACTCACGATCGAAGGTCTAAAAACCTTCTGGCTGCTCTATGTACACCTCTTCCTCAATCTTTCCATTGAGGAACGCAATCTTCACATCCATCTGATGGATCTTTTAACCCATCTGTGCTGATAGTGCCAACATCAATTTGATAGATGAGTACATTGCTATAGGATCAAAAGTCTCATCATAGTCGATCCCCTTGACCTGTGAGAAACCAAGGGAAACAACTCTTGCCTTATGTTTCTCCACACTACCATCAGCGGCTTGCTTTACCTTGTAAAGCCAACAGGAAATCACAACTGACTTGTTCTCCGGTCTTGGAACCACATCGCAAACACTGTTCCGAACTATTGAGTCACACTCCTCCACCAAAAAATCAACCCAAATCAACTGTCGCATTGCTTCCTCAAAGGAAGATGGCTTTGTGTCAACAAATTCCCCAACAAGGGCCATGTATCCAGTGTACTTATCAGGTGACCTCCTCTGTCTGCGCTGAGAATATGGTTCTCCCACATTCTCTCTCGCATCCTCCAACAATCTGTCAACTTCTCTTGTGCGCTTCCATCCCTCTTTGGAAGACTATGCTTGAGTGGATGTCTCCACTCCTGGAACCTCTGCATTTGGCTACTCCGCATCAGTCTGAGGCTCCTCCTTCTTAGGAACCAAAAGTTCCTCCACGACCTATAGTTGGAGTTCCCTCTCAAGGGAAACTCACATGGCCTTCTACTCATCAAACTTGAGATCTCTGCGAACCACTCTCCTCCGACTAGTAGGCAAGTACACCCGATAGTTGTGAGGTGTATCAATGTACCCCACAAGTATTCCCAACTCAGCTGTCGGCTCAAGTTTCTTCCGGGCATCCTTAGTTACATGGAAATATATTGATGAGCCAAAGATCCTAAAGTGACCCACATCTGGTTTCTTCTCGGAGGAAGCTTCCTCTAGTGTCTTCATCCCAAGTATGCGATGCGGGCTTCTATTCTACAAATAGACCACTGTGTTGCATGCCTCAGCCCACAAATGAATTGGTAGGCCTTGGTCATGCAGCATCGCCTAAGCTACCCCCACAATTATTTTGTTCTTCCTCTCTGCCACCCCATTCTGTTGTCGGTTATGAGGTGTTGTCAACTCCTATTTAATTCCTTCCACTACAAAAAAGTCCTTAAACCCTTGAGAGACATATTGTCCACCATTGTCGCTTCTCGAGGCCTTGATCTTCTTCCCATGTCATTTGAGGAGTATTGGGTAATGGTACGTGGCATGGATTTCCATGTGAAATTTTGAAAGTGATTCAAGTGCGTAACGGTTTTAACTACTCAATCTAATTATTAAAGTGGATTTTAATCTATTTAATAAATGCGTATCTTAAAGATTATTAAGAATCTGATACCGTAAATATTAAGAAAAGGATAGTTATATTTTAAATTTTTATAAAAATAAATTATAAATATATTTATTTTAATAATTATATTGAAAAGTGTTTTTTTGAGTGATTATTGTGATATAAAGTATTGGTAAAACTATGAGATTCAAGATTCAAATTTCATAAAAGTAATATGATCTATAGAGAGGAGGAACAGTCGTAGGCTTCAGAGGTATAGTCATAGTGATTAAAATCGACCCTATGTCAGATGAGTATGGACCCAACCTATTTGTTTATTCCTCTGGTTGCAATGTGTGTGTGTGCATGCGGGTGGGTGTGTTTAATGTGATTGTTAGAGTGTGGAAAGTCGTTTAGATGCGTTGGACATCCATATAAAGTCTCTCTATTGTTGATCATCGTTTTCTAACCTAAGATGCAATTTATATGTGAATATGATTCTACTTTGTAGGATAATGGAATATGTGTTGTCATTTCACCTGGACAATAAGTTGTGCATCCCTTCCTTTCCAACAAGCTCCTATGTAATATTGTTGTGGACACCTCCATGGAGGACCTTGAAATTCACAAAGTAATCCAAACCTACATGAAGGCGATAAGAGAAAATAACTTCACTTGCATCTCCCATTGTCGTTGTATGGTCGATTTCAAGGGTTCCCTCACCAACTAAGCATAAGTACATGCTATCATTAAAGGGTTGAATACCACTAGCCCTAGTGATCAAGAGCAAGATCTCTAAGATGTTTGGCATGGACATCTATCCCATGACCAAAATAGGGAAGGGGTTTGTTTAGGTGCAATGCCTTGCTATATTGTATAGAATAACAACAACAAGTATAGCTTAACTACACAAAAAATCTCCAAGAAATAGATAGTTCTTCTTCCAATTGTAATGGTTTTCAACTTCTATATTAATGGATTACATTGGGCATGCAATGATGGCGACATATATGTTGTTGGGGGCCTTTGATTTATTGTATGACTTCAATCTATCGATGCATGCTTCTCTAGCTTCCAAAGCACAACCAATAGGCATTAACTTCCATTAGTTTACTATAATGGGGTTCATGTCGACAAAATTTGTAGATATTTTCATTATTATAATTATATCTTGAAAATTTTCAAGAAAACACATCCATTATAATAATTAGTTTCCACTTTTACAACCATTCCTTTCAAGTAAACACTGATGAGAAGAGTCCAAGAAAGGAGCTATTTTACTTTTCTCTCTCTTGGAATTCTACGAAAAGCCACATGTGTGTGTGTACTTTTAAAATATTTTTGTGGATTTTGCTTGTGGGTTTTAGGAGGGAATCACGTTTTTACTATTATCATAGTAGTCCTATTCTATAAGTAATCCAAGCCTCAAGGCATAAGTGTTAGGTCATACATTATGACTGAGTGTATTTGTATTGTTAATGTTTTATATTTCTGAAATGTTTGTTCAAAGTTTTAATGGTGTTGTAGTATCTTAGTCATGTTCTTTGTTGCCACTGAAAAACATGGATTCCATACAAAATTGTTTGGGCATGTGAAATAATCCATGTTAGAAGATATTTGTGCTAAATTTGTTGGTTTACATGCAATTGTTGGGTTAGTTTAGCTCCATCCCTCGGATAAGTTGCCAACTATTAGTTTTGAGTTTTTATTAGGTTTTAAATGGTTGATATAGTTATAATACTATTAATATTTTTAAGGCTTGAATGGTTTATATAGTCATATTCATTTCAAATTGAACCTTAAACAAGGGAAAAACCACTTTGTTTTTTATGCAAATGTTTCCTTTTATGGTCCCATAAGATACATGTAAGTTTTGGTTACATGTTTTTTCTTTCTCTAAATAGTAAAAGTTAGAATTTTGTATTAAAGAGTCATGGTTGAACTAGATAGTAAAATAATACAAAAAAATTAGAGGTTGAGTGTAGTTTGCCAACAAAAAGAGGCATAACAAATTCCAAAATATTCTGGCAAAGGTTATTCTAATCTTGTCCATATGATCCATCCACTTCAACTCTCAGGGAGTTTATTGATTACAATGATTAAATGCATATTGGGGATAAATCTAAAACTCATGGATGAATGAATTTAAGGGAATATATGGATTGGTGAAGGGTTAATGGTTGATAGTGAGTTTAATGAGAAATTATTCATTTCTAATTTGCACAATTTTTTTTATGTTTGATATATGAAACTTTCAAGGTAGGTGTGAATGACATGGGTAGATGCATCATGCATTTGATCTAGGGGTAGTTGGTCAAAAGCGCTAACAAATCAATTGTGTTGAAAGTTATGTTATTTTTTTAGAAGCTTCTTCATAAGCCCCATTTATATTTTTTCATGTAACCATCAAAGGAACAAGGGAATTCAATGCTCAAGATGTTTGCTCCATTATATTTTTTAAAGAAGGCACAAGGATCACCAAAGTGTAAGCTAAATCACTTCTTTCAAGTAGTTTGTTGGATTCTTTGTTTCTAAAGGGTGGTTGTGTGGGTGGGGGGATAAGTGATATTGAGAGTTCCTTAGTTCACCAGGGCCATCAAGAGTGACATGGTAAGTAGTATATCATTATGATTTACTCACATGTGCAGACCTCCCAAGACATGGTGAGAATATGTGTGTGTTGGTAGCATGGAGTTGTGTTCAATCTAATATTTTCCAACTCAAAATCAATAGAATATTAGACTATGCTAATAGTAGAAGGGGCATCCCAATTTCTCTATGCTCTCTTCTAATCTCTTACTTTCTCCCCATGGAAAATCTAATTTGTTACTTATCCTTGTTTTCTCTTTTTATATAAAAAAATGGTAAAATTTTGGCAGGAAAAGTTAACATTTGACCCCCATGAGACTCATTTTATTCATTACTAGACAAACACAAGAGAGTAAATATTCCTTTTTTAGTATTATGCTACATTCAAATTGCAGGCCACAAAAGTGTTTTAGCTATAAAGTTTTAAAGCATAATCATAATTGTTGTGAAGCCAATGCTTGGCTCCTTTGATAGGAAATTCCTTTCCTCGTAAACTTTAGCATTGTTGGCATAAAAGAAGTTATAATAGTGCCTAATCTTCCTACAAAGCACATATCATAGTTTAAAAATTAATAGCAAGGTATAAGAAGAGCATCCCTTTGCAACCAAACAAAAAGGTGAACGAAAGTGAAAGAAGTTTTAATAGTTATAAATGCAAATTGACATGAGAAGAAGTGTTTAGTTTCATAAGCAAAATATGTTAAAAATAGAGAGGAAAGGAAAAACACATAAATAAGGATATTGGAAAATATGAATAATCTAAGATTAACGAAAAGTTATAAGATAGAGAAACACTGGTTAGTTTTATTTTTTTTCTTCTACTTTTAAAGGGGTCATGTTAGAACTTATAATGATTTTCACAATTATTATACCTTAGATATGAGAAACATTAGATGTGGAGTATTGTTTCTTACATCATGTTTAGTGCCTAGCCTCTACATTGGGTAGATCCATTGTAGTCACAATGATGTAAAAGAACAACCTCAAATATAAGGCTAGATTTGTGGTTGTCAATCTTCTAAAACCAAAAGTACTTTTTTGAATGTCTTATGTTCTCATATCACAGTTAGGGAAGTAATTAATTTGGAATGAAAAATATCACAACCTTGTAAAAAAAATTGAGGAGGAGGCACACTGACATCTTAAAGTAATTTATTAAATGTTACGGGCAATAAGATTTGCAAGCTAGGGAGACAACTATCTTCCTTTATGGGACTCATGTCTTCAAAGTGATTATTAGAGCATGGAGATTCATTTAGATGTGTTAGATGATCATATGAAGCTTCTTTGTGGTTGATCATAATTCTCTTGCCTAATATGCAAGATATTTGTATAGGAGACTTCTAATTCATAGGAAAATGGAACATGCTCTAACATTTCACATGTGCAACAAGTTATCGAACCCCATCCTTTCTAGCAAGTTCAACAAGCTCCTCTACAATCTAGTTGTGGATTTCTTCATGGAGGTCCCTAAAATCCATGATGCAATTTAAACCAACATGAGGGAGATGAGAGAGAATAATCCCACCTGCTTCTATTATTGCAATTGTATGCTCGATTTCAATGATTTCTTCACTTTCCATGTGCAATGAGTGTCACACAAGTTGTAGACTCAGGGTTGAATCTTGCTATCCCTAGCAATCTGTAGCAGGACCTCTAAGGTGTTCAACATAGACATCCATTTTGTGGCCAAAATAGCAAAAGGGATCCTTTTTTACTACAACATCATCGTTATCAATGAGATGACAAGCATCAATAATAATGCCTCAATCCTTCACCACATTATACTTATAGACATAGGTAAGCAAGGGGGGAATATTCATCCTAATATTGACAATGATGCTCTCATCGACACAGGTGCCATGAATATAGGGCATGTCAAAGTTGGGGAAGGCTCCAAGATCATAGCCAAAGCTATTATTTTGATTGGTGTTCAGTTATTCACTCCTACTATTAGTAATCCTACTAGATTGATCAGTAGAAAGAGTAATCCCACTATAGGTTGACCAAGATTCCCAATTAGACTGCAGATCATACCTCATTAGTGAGTGGTCTACTTATGTTATTTACATTGCACGTGCATTATTATGGAATTAATATCTTTAAAACATGCACATTTGTAAGTTGGAACATTCGAAAGGCTAAAATATTCAAGGAAGGGTGAATTATTAGTGGTTTGAGTAATTGGATGGAAATGCATGAGAAAAATCATGATGAAAACATGGTAAGTGAATGTAAATATCTCCATCTAACCGACTACCATTTTAAAATGCTTTCATGATTCTCCTTTCTAAACTTAAATATCTTGTTACATATTAAATCATTTCCCTCCTATGAACCTTATGTATTGATTTGAAATCTTAAACCCTCTTACTCATTCAAATTTTTTCAATGACTATTGGTTCATTCAAATCCTTCCATGCGAATCCCGTCTTGTCATTGTCATAATAATCTGTTGCGGTATACAACAACCCCCCATTTCATAAAATTTTACTTTCAAAACTATAATATGAAATGGGTCCCTTTTAGATTAAATTGGTATCAACTTATCATTCCTCAAAAGGTCCGGAAGCAAACAAAACATTATAAAACCTTTTGAGTTAACATATAGTTGGTCTTATAATAAAAAATGAATAATTATTTATTATTGTGATAAAACGATCGCAAGATCGCATATCGCAATAACAAAGGATGCATAACAAAGGACTCATTGGTTTCCACCAATGCGACAAGCGCGAATAACTATCGGCTATCGGGAAGGTAAGCAATCATAACAAAAGACCCCTCTCTTTGCTCCGATGCGATATCGCTATCGGCGATTGAGGAGTGCGATATGCATACAATGAAAAGTTCTCTCCTAAAAGCTCCCGATGCGAATTAGCGATATCGCTATCGGTGATCGGGGATTCCACAATGACATAAATGAAACCACTCAAGCATTCTTCCGATTCCTGATTGCGATAAAGCTAAGCGTGACTTTCAAAAAGGATTGATAAGGCTTGGGTATATTGTCTTAAATTATTATTAAAAGCCTTTCTCTTCCCGATAGTGATTCACTTGCGCCCAACCGCCAAAAAATCAAAGCCACGCCTAAATGAACTATTCGGCGAATAAAGGATATGATGAGCATTTAAATGATTGACAGGTTTAAAGGGCCAATTAATGGAGCAGTTATGCCAAAATCTCTTCATAGATTGTATCTGCGGCAACCTTATGTTAATCCTCCATTATTCATTGATTGGCATAATTCTTTCATACTTGGTTTGCACCATCTATTCTCTGCATTACATTCATTATATCTCATGTGCAGAGCTCCTCCGAAGTAGCAAATTCAAGCCAAATGGGGAAGAAATCTAAGAAATTTGGAACAACTTCAGCCTCTGCGGTAATAGGACAACATGCTGCCGATCCGGGACCAAGTAAAAAAGGATTAATCTCAGACACCACATGTCTTGGTCTGAGTAATACTACTTGGCAGAGCATCTACAATCTGGTTGAGGCCGAAGAACCTCAAGAAACATCGGTACAAGCTACAGTAGGCTCGAAACGGAAATCCAAAGCTACCCTAAAGGATTTAGCCGATTCTTACCTACAGGATAGTGGCTCGAGAGAAAATTCTTCCATACATAGATGTGGTAAGATGGGCAGTTGAAGAAATTCCAATTACGAACAAAACATTCTGCACTATCGATGGGAGAGTATTTGGCTCATTTCAACCCAATGATTTAAGACAAATGTACCATTTGCCCAAACCAGAGAAGAAGTATAACAAAGCATTTTTGCAGAAGTTCAGAGGTGAAAATGAAATTGAGTCAGTGCCTATACGGGAATGGAGACAGAACCCAGCAAAACACAAGCATGAGTCTTCGGGTAAGTACTCTGTCGATTCCTTGTGTTCTCCTTATTGTTATGCTGGAGCTATGATGTGTCGAATTTGGGGGTTGCATGACCCTCAAAATTTTCCATAGAGATGGTACCTTTAATGGAAGCAACATGCAATAGTGAAATCATGGATTTGGGGAATATATTATCTGATAAGTTAGCAACAACTATTCTTGAGTTCATAAACAAATCCCGTGTTACTGATAGATTCATTCCTCCATTTTACTTTAGTCCTACATCTTAGACACCCTCTGTTTAAATTCCGAGTTTCTTGTGCTGGGGTGGAGATGGACTCCACAGGACCCCATGCCCATTCATATCTATCACCAGAAGTTGTGGAAAGCCCATTATAAACACCACCTATATCAAGTCTACAATGGATTCATGTTACCCATTTACTATGCAATTTTTGATAAACCTGCTCCTAAGATTTCCTCTCAAGCAGAGATTGACTTGACAGCCTTAGGAACCTGGTTCGGAGAAGAAAAATTTACCTATGTAAGAGTTTTCGGTAGCCAGGCCAGGCATCATGTCCTCCCCTTGTATATACTAGACAAACTATTGGCTCGAGAGATAGCATATCAGCTTACATCTGCATCAGCTACAAAGACTCTAAGGAATTCAAAGAAGCAAGTCTGGCCTTCTTTTCCTCTAAGGTGTGGCGTCTACACCCTGCATGACTACAAGCATGCAAAGAAAGAGGCGGAAAAGATTAATATACTGAATCTCGCCACTCTTCCTAACAGACAATTTGATCCAAACAAAGTCATCTATAATGTTCTAGAGCAGGCCAAACTCACTAAATTTGAACATAAAGAAGATGAGTTTGATGACCTATTCTCCTCGGCCGAGTCATTATTTCAGGTGCAAGCGATAGCTAAAATGAGATACCATGACGACATGTTAGTTGAATTTAACAAACTTAGAGAGCAGAGGTTGCAAACTCTGCCTCTAGATTTGTTAGCCACTACCCCGATGACACAATCAAGCGAGCCTGAACAACAACTTACCAACGAACCTCCTGCTACATCAGAAATTTTTTAAGAAGTCCAAAGAAGAGAGCAGGAGGAACTCCAGAGGAAAGAACAAGAAGAAGCACAAAGGAAAGAACAGGAAGAAGCACAGAGAAAAAAACAAGAGAGAATACATGAGGAGGAACAGGAAAGGCAGCAGGAGCAGAGCAGCAAGGGTGTGAATGTCGATGCTCAGATTGACCCGAGATTTCTCCAGGAATGGCCGCAATTTGATTCAATCATAAGCAATCTTGAGAGCTCAAGGGATGCCGATACATCCAAAGCAGTTGATACACATGATACAACATCAAAAGAGGTTCCAAGAGAAAGAACCAACAGTCTACCCCCTACTACAAAATTAGAAATAATTCCCAAGGATCCTTCGGATCAAATCATTTTGCAAGTGGAGGATATTCCTCCATTGGATGTCTTCTATAGCCCAAAACACAGGGCTTTAATAAAGAGACATCAGAAAAGGAAAAGGATCGATCAACCTTGCTTGTTCCCTGAACAAACAGTAACAACCAATGTAGTTTGGAAGGAGGAATTCGATCCTTCCGATGACCTAACAAAGTTGTCCCAATATGCTGGAGCTTATTCGGTGGCCACCATGGACAAGGCATCGGAGGTGAGAAATTTGTTAAAAGAAAAGGATCAGGTGATCGTTTCGTTACAAGCACAGCTATTGGAGGCACAACAGAAAGCATAACAACTACAACAACAATTGTCCACGCAGCAACAGTTAAATAACCAACTGAACAAGTAGTTGTATGAAGAGAAACAGAGGGCAGATTCAGGTGTGATTCAGAGACAGAAAGAACTATCGGAGGCATTAGAAAAATTGAAGACAATGAATGAACAGATAGTAAAGACAAAAGATGAGCGAATTGCTCAATTATCAGGTCAAATAGAGAAGTTCAAGAGTCTTCCACAACCTGCCGATTTCAGAGCAGAGGCAATACAGATTAATAAGGCACTGATAACACAAATAAGATTATTGTGTCATAAAATTTCTCAAGTTGAACCTCTGTGTGACATAAAAACATCTATAATAGATAAATCAGTTGATGCCAGACAGGACTTAGAGTAGGCTGATGAGACCTTAACGGATTTTCTTACTTGGCAGGACACTAATGAGGGACAGTCAGCGAACTTGCCTAAAATCTTAGAATCCCATAAAGAAATTCTATTCATTGAGTGGTAGTCCCAATTGATGAAGGAAGAGAGAGCAGTTTCTAGATGCAAATTATCCACAAATATAATTTGATTGAATTGATTAATAATACACTCTATTTATCTAACATGATCTCTCAATGTACACCAGGTAAATTACTATCAGCCAAAACATTGGAGCAATCCTGTTACCAAGAGCTAGAAAAGAATGGGAGATTGATCACAGGGATTAAAAGTTTAACTTGGGACACCTATTGGCTATTCCTAGTAAAACCACACAGCGAGAGGGCCGCCCTCAAGTGCCTAACAGATGCAATCGGGTGTATCATTCCTGATATATACGATGCCACCTATTCTGCTCAAATCAATTCTCGTCTCAACCACCCTCAAGAAGTGGAACCGATGCTGGCGATATGCCAACTCAAGTCAAAAGGCAAACAGCCAGAGTCATGAATCATGCTACCGACTACCAGATTGCTGTGGGGGAGATATTCAAGATCTAGGTATACCAATTTAGTAGCATTTTAATTTTGTAGTTTGCTAGTTTAATTTAGTATTTATAGACCCTTTCATGTATTTAGAAAGGGTCGTAAGTTTTTGTATATGACCTAAGCCTGAAGTTGCACTACTATACTTCAAGCATATTCTTTTATAAATACTGGACCAATTATTCCAATTTTGATAACGAAGATTTTATGTGGATGTGCACTACTGCCTTTATTTAAAAGTATTTCTGAGTCGGAAGAAGGAATTCGAATTGCGATTGATATTGGAAATGATTTGCAGCTCATATGGTACTACTATCTATGTCTGAATTCATTCTTTTTATGTGAATTGTTATTTGATCATTATTGCTATTATTGAATATATGCATGTGTTTTAACAACATTCTTTATACTTTCCACTATTGGATGTTTACAGCTTGCTTTTCTTCTAATCATACATGTATCAGTAATATAAAAGAGAAGTTGTACAGTGTTTTTAATACTTTGTTCAACTAATTGAACAAAGCATTATTATTTAAATGAATGTCTATGTTTATTGAATAGTGTCAGCTATTGCCTATTAACGAACAAGACATCAACTTTGCACTTAAGAATAGAGGCTTCCTAGGATAGAATAGTCATTTATGTTTCGCTTATATATTAAGTCATCCCTTTTATTATCACGATTAGAAAACCAGTCACTCATCCATCCCTTTTATTCTTGTGGGAACTGGGTTCCATTATATCCAGTCGGAGCACCATTCCCAAACGGAAAAGGAGTTGTATAAGGTCTGACCAGGTGGTTATCCCTCGATGTTGATGCAACAATTTTCGGGGCATCAACTTTTTTGGTGCTAGAAGGAGGGCCATAAACTATGAATGGCGAGTAAATCAAAACCTACAGACCATTGCCAGAGTAAATCACCCTCCACCTCACCTCGGACCTCCCGTTTGCATTTTGAAACACCAGTGTCCAAACGAGAAGAAGAGGGATCAACTACCACTGCTCAACCCCATCATACTTCAGAACGTTTAAGTCCGGAGTCTCCTGAAGTTCAGTTTCTCATCTAGAAACTTCAAGGCTTTTCCATATCACCTCAGAGATCTGAAGTATCTCAAGGCATTGAGACTTCATCTTCCTCACCCTCTCACCAGACTTCAAAGCGAAAAAATCGACATTGAACCCGCTGAGCTGCCTTTACCACAAAGGAAAAGGGCTAAAAGGAACACTGAAGGATCTGGTAGTGAGACCTTTTCTCCATCATCTTCCATCTCATCCTCTCCAGTGCGAAGTCAAGCATCCAATCCCCCATTACATATTGTTGTTCACCAGGGATCACCAACTTCAACATCACAATCTATTCAGTCTTCAATACCAACTCCTCCCCAAACACCTGGAACTCCATCGACAATCGTCGGTACTCCCAAGATGGCTTAGAATCCATGGAACAATCCTGGTGCGGTCACTATGCCTGCACCATTACATCCATTACCTGACTATCCTGAGAAGTGGTTACCAAAATTTAATTCATATGCTGGAACATTAACTGAGGAACAGATAAACAATTTCATGTTGTCACTTAATTTAAAAGGGGTAACAGAAGAAGATGTTGTAGTTAGAATTTTCCCCTACACTTTACAAGGATCAGCTAGGTCTTGGTATTTTTCCTTACCCTCTAGATCCATTACCAGTTGGAATACCTTTCAGGAGCATTTTCTTACCAAATATGGCGATGATAGATCCTTGGCGACACTGATTAATGATATTTCAAATCTAAGGATTGAATCTAGAGAACTGATTAAGGAGTTTAATTCTCGATTCAATAAGCTCTTGAATAAAACCCCTACCAATTCCAAGCCAAGTGAGAAAATTAGAAGTGAGTGGTACATCACAGCCTTACCTTCAAATATAGCCATTTTTGTAGATAGGGCTGGGAAACCAACTTTAGCCAAAAACATGAAAGAAGCCCTCGCTGTGGAAAAACGCATTATCGCTTTGGAAAAGAAAGTTGCTCTCGAAGAGAGGAAATCCAAAAAAGTTTCTTTTAAAGATGATTCAAAGAAGAAAACCCCCAAGGATCCATACGATATGGAGGGCCTACAAAAGGTCCTCAAAACAATGTCAAATGAAATGGTTGAAATTAAAAAGCAAGTAGCAGAAACTTCAACAAAGAAACCATATAGGAATTTGAAGAAACCTGAGTCAAAACCACCAAATGTTATATCTAATGCAGATTCAGATCCTAAAGAAGAAGAAGAAGATGTAACAATTTCACCATCCAATGAATTCGAAGAAGAGGAAGTTGTTGAATGCCATGGAATGTGGGACTTCATATTACCTAACTCCGATACAGAAAATGAACAAGAAGCTTTTCCTGTGACTACTAGGAGTAAAGGTGCCCTTGAACCTATCTAGGCAAGTTCAAAGAAAAGGAGTACAGGTACTACTACTACAAAGGAAAAGGTACCCACAAAGAAGCCGGCTGCAACAATACCTCAAAACCAACCATCTTCCTCAAATAAACCTTCAACATCCAAGACGTTGGTAGTATCGGATTCAATGGATTACAATATTGTTGATGATATGAAGAAGACTAAGGCAAACATCACCATGTTTGAACTTAGCAAATTAAAACATCAGCAGAAATTGCTTCTCAAGGAACTAAATGCAATTCCTTCTTCACCTCTTCCTAGTGCTAAAGCTGCAAATGATTCAGGACAACCACCTTCTGGTAGAGTTGAGGCTACTAATACAATTCTAATTGGAGACAAATCAAATTCCCATAACCCCCCTTTCCTCTTAACCTACGAAATCTATAATCGAAATCTACACAATTGTATGATTGACTTAGGGGCATCCTCTAATATAATGCCAGCTTCAGTTTGTTCTAAACTGAACATAAAGCCCCAAAAGTCTTCAACTCACATTATGCAGTTAGATAGAACCAAAGCCTAGGTCTTAGGGGAAATCAACTCTGTGACTATCAAGTTATCGGCTGATCCACGAGTAGTTCAAAGAATTGATATCTTAATCGCTGATATACCTGAGTTTTATGGTTTAATCTTGAGTAGGGATTCGTCTAAGAAGCTCCATGGGTATATTTCTACCGATTGGTCCCATATGTGGCTACGCTACAAGGGAAAGCCAAATCAAATAAAAATCAATCAGGAGAAACATATGACCCATACTGTCACTGAATTCGAACAGGAGAATCAACCAATAGCATTTAACAATAATATTTTGGGGAATTACTCTTCTGAACCATTATTTGGCAATTATATTTCCCAACCATCTCCTTTCTCAGTAAACAATTTCACATCCCAAATCAAAAAATTTTCACAAACCGATAGATTAAGATGTGTTAATATTGCTGAGAACATTGTACATAAAATTGTTGATAATTCTTTATTTTGGTCTTTATATTTTGACGGATCTAAATCCAGTGAAGGATCAGGAGCTGGGTGTATTTTAGTTAGCCTTGAGGGAGAAAAAACAATGCTTTCTTGTAGGTTAGAATTTGAATGCACGAATAATATGGCTGAGTATGAGGCCTTGGTTCAAGGACTATATAAAGCTATTGGCCTGAAAGTTCAATATTTGAAAGTGTTTGGTGATTCAGAGATTGTCATAAAACAAGTCAGAAATACAATTCGTTGTCTCTCTAGTCACCTCAAGCACTATCAGTCTTTGGTCCAGGAACTTATATCCCATTTTTTAGCATTCAATATTTCACCTATTCCTAGATCCCAAAATGCAGCAGCTGACTTGTTAGCCAATGTTGCTTCTAAACTTCTACCTTTTGAAGATTATAGCCCAGATAGATTTTCTGTAGAGTTGATTTTTAGACCATCGATTCCTGACAATGTCACCAATTGGCTAGTGTTCAATCATGATGAAGACATCTTACATTTCTTGACTTCTGACAAGTCCTACAATGATCAAATAATTGATGAAAGCGATCATGATCTTCAGACGAAAGAAAAGCACGATGAAAACTCAATACCAAAACCTGTGGTTAAACTTGAGGATCTCTACGATATTAAAGACAGGTTTAAACAGGTAACCAATTCAAAACTCCAAAGTTCCACCTTAAGATTTGAATTGATAAACCTTGGTACTGAGCAGAACCCTCAAAACATCAATTTAGGACTAGGACTTTCTGTGGAAGAAAGGATAGCATTCATTAGATTATTAAGAAAAAATAAACATGTCTTCGCTTGGAAATATGATGACTTAAAAACATACGATACATCAATCATCCAACATACCATTACAATGCATTATGAACAAAAATCAGTTCAACAAAAGTTAAGGAAAATACATCCGAACTTAGAGAATCAGGTAAAATCAGAACTCAATAAACTCTTGAAAGCTAAGATTATTTTTCCTGTTCGGCACTCAAACTGGGTTTCCAATATGGTGCCTGTTAGGAAGAAAAATGGCGACATCAAGATTTGTATAGATTTCAGAAATCTGAATAAGGCAATCCAAAAAGATAATTTCCCATTACCTACCATGGAGTAGATACTCCATTCAGTAGCAGGTTCTGAGTTAATGTCCTTTTTAGATGGTTTTTCAGGATATAACCAAATTTTGGTACATCCTGATGACAGACTCAAAACTACCTTCAAGACAAAATGGGGAACTTACACCTATCAGAAAATGCCTTTTGGACTTATTAACGCAGGAGCTACATTCCAAAGAGCAATGGATATAGCCTTCAAAGGATTGATCAACAAAATAGTAGTTGTCTATTTAGATGATATTACTGTATTTTCCAAGAAGAGATCCAATCATTTACATGATTTGAATCAAATCTTTGAACACTGCAGAAGGTATGGTATTTCACTCAATCCCAAAAAATCCTTCTTTGCTCTTAATCAAGGAAATCTCTTGGGCTTTATCGTTTCCAAAGATGGTATTTATATTGATCCCGAAAGGATTAAAGAGATTTCTGAAATTCCATTTCCTCATAATAAAAAATCCATGCAACCATTTTTAGGTCAAATAAACCTTGTCAAAAGATTTGTTCCCGATTTTTCTCACATCATTTTACCATTACAAACCATGATTAAGAAAAATTTAGTGTTTAGATGGGGATCTGCAGAAAAGGAAGCATTTGATTCAATCAAACAATCAATAATTAATGACCCCACTTTAAACACTCCTAATTTTTCTAATCATTTCATATTGTATACTATTCTGTTCGATTCATCTTATGCAGCGGTACTCACTTAGATTAATGATCACAACTTGGAAGCACCGATTTCATTTTTTAGTTCAAATCTTGAGGGTGCAGAACTAAATTATTCCGAAGTTGAAAAACAAGCCTTTGCTGTGTATAAAGCTGTCAAACATTACAGACCCTTCCTTTTAAAAGCCCATACAAAA